>PVLD010000774.1:0-248341 GCA_004027595.1 Dinomys branickii
AATAATTTTATAATAAACAGTTTAAATACCACAACACCTCAAATCTTTTGTGAGATGTGTAGTAAGAGTTTAAACATTTCTATAAATCATTTGTGTCATTGGTATACCAGTTATAGTTGAAACATCTTTTTCATCTCATCAAATGTTTAGTATTTTAATCACAGATAGCAATGATTAGAAAATCATCACAGAACTTAGTATACATAGTTTACCAAAAATGAAAATTTCAAATGTCAGCTTAATAATATTTTGAGTTATGACAAGGAGATGTGTCATTAATTAAGGTCCTGCACCACATTTTGGTTCTTGCCTTTTATACTTGTTCTGGGATGCAGGGGGCATCACCTTTGCATTTCTGTATTTCTTCTTAGGTGACTTCCTTTCTGGCAGAAAGGACAGAGAGAGAGAGGGAGACAGAGGGTGAACATGAAGTTATGCAAATGCTCACTGTGTGAAGCAGCTTTGTGCCACTTTAGCTATTGTTCTTTCCTCTCCCGTTTACAATTGCTTTAGCTCCCAGGTCTTGAATTTGCTGATGTAGCTGTGCTTACCATGGATTCCAGACCTAAGGAGTTAGCACAGCCACATGGCCTTACCTCCAGCACTTTACTTGTTTAACTGGCTTAAACTTAGATTTACAATGATTGAAATACTATTGGAAATTCAAAGCCTTGGGAAGAAAGCAGCAACAACTGGGGTGGAAACATCGGGGTGCATTTATATAGTGTCACTGTATCCTGTCCCCCGCTGCGTCCCTAAAGGGGCCTGGAAGACACTATTCCCTGAGACGGTGGTGAGCCCATTAATGAGGGGAGTGCCAGGACTCCTGAATCTCCATGGCGATCTGCAGCCTGGTGTGGGTTTGGGCTGTGGAGCCATGAAGGAGGGTTCTGTCAGTTAGTGCAGCTTGATATAATGTAAGAGCAGGGAGGTCTGAGAGATCAGACTTAACCATTACTCATCATGTGTGCTTTTTTTTTATTTTAAAGAGAATAAAAATAAAACATTAAAAATGATACAGAATTTTGAAACAAGATGATAGGAAATTAACAATGGTTATTATATTGCATATTGTTATCTTCAAAGTAGTTGTTCAGACTAATATAAGCCTGCAAAATTGGTCAAAAAATTAAGAAAAAAAAAGGATTGACTGTTCCTTTCAATAAACCAACAGAAATTAGTAGTACAACTATTTTAGCTGTCTTGTGTATATATATATTTTCACCTGCCTTCTTTCTTTTCTCCTTTCCCTCATCCCAGTGGTTCTTTCCTGTTGAGCATCACACTTTCATAACGAACAGCAGGCACACAGTGCTGTCAGAGGTTTTCATGTACAGGGAATCTTGTTAATGGGTAAGTTCATGGCCCCTAAAAATAGAGCAGACAGGCCTGCTAGCAAAAGGTCCATGAATCTTCATAATGTGAACAACCCCACTTCCCATGGTTGGAACTGCCCGGAGATGTCAGCAAAGGGACACAGTCTCTCCAAGTTTCCAAACCAAAGTTGTACACAGCTTGGAGCATTTTCAGTGTGAGTGAATGCAATCCTGAGAAGCCCAAATTCTACCACAGGGTGCAGTACTCATTTGAACCACTGAGGAAGATTCAGTGCTGTTCTTGCTGATCAGATGTCTGAGTCAGGGAAACACACAATGAAAGGCAGGCTGCATTCCACTGCATCTCCACAAGAGTTCTTCAAAAACTCTTCTTTCCAAGTTTCCATGAAATCTTATATTGATACTGAAGCCTGGCTTCTCTGGGTTTTAGGCCACTGATTCTGCTGCAAACAAACATCATCACATGGGGGAGCTGACTGCAAGGAAGATCATGCTGATCAACCGGATGGGGGCTTTTCAGACACAGATCTTCTTGGAGTCTGTCGCGGCTCCTGCATGGCAAGTACCAGTGGCCGACAAAAGGGAAGGACACTGAGTTCACTGCCTGATCAGGTGTGAACATTTATGTCACCCAAACAAGGGAAAGTCCTCAAACACTGAGGCTGTGGCTGAGAGCAAGAGGGGCACAGAGAAAAAGTAGTGTGGGAGAGTTTGTAATGGAAATTATAATAGTAAGAATTACTTATTTGTGGGCAGTTGTAGAAATGTAGCATTTACACATTTTGTCCCCCTTACTATGGATGTGTACATGTGAGTGAATTTCTTTTCCTTCCCTTCTTTTCTTCCTGAGTATTTTACACAAATATCATTGCTGATGATTAAGTTATAATTTACTTAAGGAATGTTAGTGTTGACCTGGAATTCAATTTGAGGAGAATTTAACAGGAACCTCAAACAGAAACATCACCTCCCTTCTTTGGAGGAAGAGAGTTGTACTGGACAGCTTTCTGCTGCTATAAGAAGATACCTGAGGCTAGGAAATTTATAAAGAAAAGAGGTTTACTTAGCTCAAAGTTTCAGAGGCTAACACTTCAACTGGGGAGCCTTATCTGTGTGATCTCTGGTGCCATTCTCTCCAGCTACATCACAGCACAATGAAATCAAATCTATAAGAATGCTGAAGTGCCCTGTACATGGGGTGGATTCGCTGTACAACAGCATGCTTTGCTGCAGTCCAGAGTTAGTCCACTCCCAGGGTGGAGTCCTCCTTGCTTCCACAGGGATCCACTGCTCAAAAGTTCTAGCACTTCAGCACATGCATGCTGGGGACCGTGCTTACAACACAAGGACCTTTGGAGACACACTCATAGCACACCCCAATGAGCAAGAGTGAAAGCATTTTTAACTGTGTGAAGAGCTTTTATTTCAGAAGAAAAGTGGGAGACTGTTCATAGAAACCAGGGCCTTTGCACTGAGGTACATTCCTTGTCTGCTCTCTTTGCAAAGTTTTCATTTTGAGACAAAATCCCACTAATTTACCCAGACTAGGGTTGAATTTATGATCCCAGCCTTGGCTCTCCACAGCCCTGGGACTTCATGTGTGTAGCATGAAATATGTGTGTTCCAGGGCAGCTCACACACGAGCAGGGCTGATGTGTGTTACTGGTTAGGCCCAGCAGGCCGAGTGGGGCTGGGTTAAATCCAGTTTCCTCTTTCCTGCCAAACCCGGCTAGTGTCTATGACCAGAGCATATAACAGGAGCTCTGAGTAGCAGCAGGGAGAGGGAGAGGCTTTCGTGCTGGCCACAGGCTCCTCCTGTGGACAGCTCACATGCTGGTTTTCATACCCGCATGCCAGTGAGACCCCAAGTGCTGCTGCTTCTAATGCTTTCAGATTCAGCTACCTTCTTCGCCTGGGAGATACAACCAGCAGAAAGACAGAATCTTGCCTCAGAGAGCTGGCCTCAGTCTTCAGGGAGCCTTCTGACAGACTGGTCGATGAGAACTTGTCAGTGAATGGGAGTTTGTAGATCACATACTGAGTAGCACTCACCTGACGTACTCGGGAATGTGGTCCGCTTCTGCAGCATTTGTTTCTTGTCCTTAGGACATCTTACTTCTTCCTCCCTTCTTGCCCCCTTCCTTCTCAACTCCATGCCTCCTTCCTCCAGCCAGATGAGCTGGAGTTTACAGCCTCATGTCCTTGGCACCCGGCATCTAAAATGGTCCCACATGGCATCCTGGAAGGCCAAGGATGGCTTGTACCTGTGTGCAGTTTGCCCCACATTGTGTCAGAACAGAACGTGTGGCGGAGGGGGCACGGGGACTTCACGTCCTTCCTGCAAACTCTTGGTGGCTTCTTCCTTGTTCTATCTTAGGTCACTGGCACCTTGTGCTGCCTGACCTTTGAGCAGGCCATGAGGCAAGGCCTTAGCCTGGTAGCCAGTCACAACAAGGACCTGAGGCCTTCTGTCAACAGCTTTGTAAAAGGGTCATCTTCTCCGGGATCTTGGAACCTTCGGAGATGATCATTCCCCAGCCAACACCTTGCCCCAACATCGTGAGACCCTGACACAGAAATAGAGGCAGCAACAGGAGACAGTGCACTTTCCACACTCTGCAAGTGACTTTGAGGTGTGTGAGCATTTCGGTGTGACAATGGGTAGGGTTCAGGATGAAAAACCATTGTTTTTACTTGAAATCTATCTTTGTTGTTCTTTACAGGTACTCTTAGAAGATTTTAGAATAGTGGGTGCAAAAAAAGAGATTTTCATCTCTGAAATGAAGAGCAGCAGCTTATCTCTCTTTATTTAAACCACAAGAATAAAGCTGGATACACAAGGGTGAAGAAGTAATTCAGGCCCATATGGACCTGGAACTTGGTGTCTTTCTTCTGAAAGACTCAGGGGTCTTTCTTGTTGTCTGTGTCGTCTTATCTTCATCGGACACAGTGGTGTCCCTGTCAGCCAGCAGCGTCAGAGGCTGAGGCAGGAGGATTACTGGAGCCCAACAGCTTGGGGCCAGCCCGGGTAACACAGTGACAGCCTGTTTCTGGAAAACAAAACAAACTAAACTGAAATCTCTTTATAGAGGTTGCTGTTATATTGTTTATTTACAGTTTAACTGTTCCTCTTTCCTGGTTCTCCATTTTAAAGTTCGTTTTCAATTATGCATGCCCATATTCAAAAGCTGCCTGAACTTTACTTGCTCTTTTAAAATAAAGTTTTCTACATGGAAGAAACCACACCAAATTATCTTCAACCAGGTTGTTTCTAAATTTGCAATTCAAATGTGTGTTTGAATTTGCACATTTTCTTTCCTGTCTTTTGTGAAAGTGTTACCAGATTTGGTCACTGAGCTGTATCACTTAATTAAAATTTACCACAAAAATGAAGAAAACTGATTTTGTAACATGAATGATCAGAAAAATTTTAGCTTCAAAAGAATTGCCAAGAATAGATTTCACCTTATTTGATCTTACTGTTAAGTACCAACACATGTCCATCTGCGCTGTCCCTACAAGGCTGCATGCAGATGGGGTGCGAGTCATTCTGAATGCACAGGTAGAGAGTATGAAAAAAGAGGCTCTTGGAATAAATAGCTTTTTCTCTTTTTACTGGATCCTGTCTTTGGAGAAAAAACGTTAGCTCAAAATTAAAATAAATTAGTAACTTCAGATATTTATTTGGCAGAAATTTACTGCTTGTCTGTCACTTTCCCATCACGGGACACAGCACCGGCCCCCGCAGTTTGGGAGAGTGCGGGTTTGTTCCGGATCGGATTGCTGTTTCTGAGGGCTCAATCCATGGCTCAGGGCTCCAGGGCAGGAGGGGCTGGGAGAAGGGCCTGCCGGGGAAGCTGCGCACACTTCTGTGACCAGAGTGAAAAGTGAAGGGAAACGCTGGGGCCCTAGTAATACTTCCGGGTCACAGGCCCAAGACACGCTTCGCGCCCGTGCAGCCTCCTAGGAGCACCAGCAGTGGTAAACTTGTCAATGGACTAACCCAGAGTCTCCAGGAATCTGCCACTTTCCGGGCACCTCTCCTGTGAATGGGGGAAGCTTTGGGGCGAACTCCAGATCTAAGCAGCACTACAGAAACTTCTCGAATTGTTTACAGTGTGAAAAACATTGCTGTGAATAACAAGAAACTCGTGTTACAGAAGCTTTTTTCAATAATGGAATCAGATATGCATTCAAATAATGAGTGATATAGGATTGTAGTATTCATTTTAATATATTTATATGAATTATGGCTTTAAGGTCATTCAGAGTGATCAATAACATTTTAAGTTGTTAACAACTAATATAAAAATTTCTACACTTTGGTAAGAACAGTAATTGCTGTGAGATACAAATGTTCTATATTGCAATAAAACTTAGTTTAAGAAAAAATTATTTTCTCTTTCGTCTCTCTGTCTCCTCTGCTGTACTTTCTCTGTCCTACTAACTCCTGTTTTATGCCTTTTGTGTTTGAGGTGATTTTCTAAGTCAAAGCCCTGAATGCTAAGGTTGAAAACTCTACCATTCTTTTGTCCAATGTACAGTTCACTTTTCTGAGTTTACTTTTAAGAAAAGAGAGTGTGTCAGGGCTCTTTCAGTCCCCCGATCTTTCCAGAGAGGGATAAGGAAAGAAAGACAAAGAGACACTCTTTCAAAGTACACAGGATGAGCAGAGATGAAGACACTCCAAGTCAGCCCCTGTTTTCTGCGTGCACACAATGGTCAGAGGAAGTATACTTGTGTCAGAGGGTGGCAGTGGTCTTATGCTGCCAAGGATCTTATGTTGGTGAGGGTCATTTCAGATGAGGATTGTGGGATGTGCAAAGCGTTCTTACGATAGCACATTACTAAGTTTGTCCTTTCTCCCAGGGGAGACCTTTTATATTACTACTTGCTTCCCAAGGAACCAGGGTGTCCTCAGCTGAGGTAATCTTGCCCTGAGGCACATTGAGGCCTCAGCTGTGACCAGAGGCACAGGGACTTAGTTTCCACATGCTGTAGCCAGCTTGCGTGGCAAGATACTAGGTCTCAGAAGAGCCTTAACCCCAATTCAATTATGAAATGATTTTTCCACAGAAATTATATAGAATGGTCCTTGTCAAGAGAGAAATCTGAAATTGAGACAGAGAAGTGTTCTGGTAGAATGTTGTCCCAACAGCTGTAAATGTAGTCTTGGAAATGATTCATGAAATTAAAGTCAAATGTAACTTTCTTGGAAAGTTATACTGAGAGAATAGGATTCTGCAGGACAAAGAAGTGAAAATAAAGGCTGGAAACTACAGGATCTGGCCGTGTGCATTCTGTAGGGGGAAAATGCGCAGGGTGAAATATGGATCAGTGAGTCAAACCACAGTGGTAGGGAGCAGGGCTGAGTACAGAGGAGCATGCCTGGTGGTGTTGAGGTGGTGCTCTGTTATTTTGAATGAGATGGTGGTTACGCGATTATTTATATTCATTAAAATTCACAGACCGTACAAAGAAAGGTATATTACTGGATGTAATTATATTAAATTATCTAAGGAAATGAATTAAGAAAGGATGGAGAGAGAAAAAAATAAGGAACAAAGAAAGAGAAAGGAAAATAAATCAAAAGGAAAGAAAGACTGGAGGGAAGGAAGAGAGGGAGGGAGGGAGGAAGATTGATTTAGAAGTGACCCTTGTGCTAGTAACACTTAGAAATTCCAGGCTGCCCTGCCATTTACTCTCCTCTCTAGAATACCTCAAGAGAGACAGACATTTACGGAGGAAACGAAGTGCTACATTCCACCCCGATTTTCACCCCAAATTCTCAAATGCGGAAAGCACTGCAATGCTTCACCAAGTGATCCAACTTACGGTTCGGGCCAAAAGCTGATCCATCCTCTGTTGTTCAAACTGAGTAGCAGAGCCCCTGGAGGACAAAGAGGAGCCAGTTTTCGCCCATGAGGAAGAGATGCAGTTCCAGCTACCAGCTACGTCACGGAGTAAGAGGATGCGCAAAGTGAGACGGGCTCCTGGGTGCGTTCAGCAGCTGCTGAACTGGACAAATTACCCTCAGCTGTGCTGTGGCCAAGCGTTCTACCTGAGCCTGACCCCTCCTCATTTCTGTCATTTGTCTTCATGAGGCAGGGAGCAGAGTATGGCTGCCTTGGTTACTTTTCTCTCATTACTGAGACAAAATACCTGGCACCTAGAATTAGGGAAGGAAAGGTTTATTTAGCTCACAGTCTGTAGAGGTTTCGGTCTGTACTTGGCTGGCTGCAGAGCAGAGTGACGCATGGCAAAGGCGATAGTTCATGGGGGCAGAAGACAGCAAAAACAGCCGAAACAAAAGAGAGGAGTGGGGGTGGGAAGGGGGAGCAAGCTTCTTTCCTTTCCTTATTTTGATGCAGACTGCCTGCCCCAGGGCGGGTGTAGCACTCACACCCAGAATCCCAGCATTCAATCATGGACCAATCATGACCTCTAGAAGCCGCCCCATGATGGCATTAGGCTTTAGGGGACATCCAGCCACAAACCATAGCAATGGTCAATAGTCAAAGTTTTGTAGGTTTCAAACCACCAGTTAGAATTTTCAGAACAAAACTTTTCTAGGAGCTTTCTAGTGGTGACTTCTGGCTGTTCGAATTTGTCTGTGGTGAACTGAGTTGGCCAGAGTCATTAAGCTCAGTTTCTTTAAGCTCAAATATTCACATACATGGTATTGCTCTAGATGAACTTCCATGGGGTCTAACATTAAAACAAAATGAAATCTAGAAATAGGACCACGATGTGTTTGTTTTTCAATTCTAAGATTTCATATGGAACAATTCACAGTGCATTAGAACATAAATCCATTTCAGGGGTGAGTGGGCATCATTCAGCACTCTGAAGAACTTGTCTTCGGGTACTACCCAATGAAAGAGGCTTCCTGAGAGTCAGACAGAGTTGGGCTGGAATTGTAACTCCAAAAGGTTTTACTTTGTGAACTTGATCAGTGACTTAATAATTTTTAACTTCAAGCTAATCATATCCAAAATGAGAATTAGTACCTATTTCTTAGAAATTTTGTGGATTGATAATAGCAATTGTAAAATATCTGGTATAATAAATAACACAGTAGAACAGAAATTATCTTTTATAACTACACTAATGCAAGTCAATTTCCAATATGAGATCTGAACATTTTTATCCTTGTAAAAGTAAACGTTTAAAAAATGATTATCTCACTTATGAGTATGGTCTCTAGTTGCATCCTTTTACCTATAAAAGTCTCAAGTTTATCTTTTTTTAATAGTTAGGTAATACACCATTGTATAAAAATACCACACTTTTTTTTATCCATTACTAAGTTGATGGGCATTTGGAATGTTTCCAAGACTCAGCTATGACAAATTGCAAAGAGCAGTGAATGTTTAATTTTTTTGACCAATTTTGCCTACTTATATCTGGTAATCCAAACAACTAATTTGAAGACAACAATTATGCAATATATGCCCTTCTGGATATTTTCCCAGAAGATCTCAAAACATGGTATCACAGTGATATATGTGCACCTATGTTTATAGCAGTACAGTCTGTCATAGCTAAATCATGAAAGCAACACAAATGTCCATCCACTGAGGATTGGATAAAAAAAATTGTGACATTTTTATATAATGGAATATTACTCAGTTATAAAGAAAGATAAACTCGAGGCTTTTATAGGTAAATGGTCACAACTAGAGACCATGCTCATAAGTGAAATACATCAGACCCATATGTGTGAACACATATTGTCTCACTAGTGTAAGAACCTGAAAGAGTGAATAAAAATTAAGAGGTATGGTAAACACTGTGAAACAAAAGGAAATTGCTCAAAAGTAAAGAGCAACCAGGATGAGGGAAAAGAGAAAAGAAAGAAGGGGAAAATTATGTATATATGTATATGCAGGAGAGCTAACATAGCTGTACTACTGACTTCTATCACTTTATTGAAAGGAACAGTAAATAATTAATTATTTGATTAATCTTGCACATCTATATTTGTTTTCCTGAGTATACACTTTGAAGTTATCAATATGTAACACAACATTGTTAATTCCCTGTCACTTTGTCTATGATTCAGAATTGCTGGTACTATTCTTGTGCTAGTTTGTAAATGGCTGTCTGTTGATATGTTTCTGTTCTTTTACTTTTAAAAATAAAAAAATTTAAAAACAATATGCAATATAACAGCCATTGTTGAATTCCTATCATCTTGATTAGTGAAACTCTGTATTGTTTCTATTTTTTAAACTATGTTTTATTCTCTTTAATTGTTTGATCAATCTTGTATTCTTACATCTGGTAATCTGAGCAACTTCACTGAAGATAACAATATGTAATATAGAAACCACTGTTAATTTCCTATCATCTTGTTTTAAAATTCTGTATCATTTTTATTGTTTTTATGTTGTTTTACTTTTATCTTTGTCATTGTTATTTTGTTTTCTTTTCTCTTTAAAATAAAATATGATAACCTGCTGTCTGTAAGATTCTAGTATGTCTAAGCTAATCAATTGTTCCTTCCAGGGATGTCTCCAGATTACCATTAGACCTTTGCATTTGCTGTATTGTTTAAGGTTGTTTTTATTATTGCTATATAGTTTCATTTACTGGAGGAACTTTAAAAATTATGTAAAATCAAGTGATGTAGAAATATCAGATCAGAAGCGAACTGAGTGCTGTAGAAAGTGAATATAATGAGTCGGCATCTCAAGTAAGGAGTGAGGTTTAGAGTCGGAAAGTACTTCCCTTTTGTGTGTGGACTTTGCTTTGATGTTCCAAATTTAAAAAGTGAATATTGAGCTTGCTCATGGTCCCTTAGGGTGAGACTTGCGAGAGAGGACTGAGTGTCTCCGGTGGGTGTGTGCATATCGCAAGGCAGAAAATACTGTTTTACTCACGCCTTGTTGAGTTTCACGACTCAGGTGTGCAGCAAAAGAGAATTAACATAGGGAAAATAGTAAGCAGTGATTCATCTAATGGAAGTTTTATGGGATATGGGAACCTTCAGAAAGGAAAATTCAAAGAAACAAGGAGGTGCATTTTTTCCTTAGGCTTGGTGAAGGACAGACAGTTGTGAAAGAGTACAAAGGGGCACCTCATGGCTGTGAAGTGGAGTGGTACAGCTAGACTTGGAGACTCAAAGTCTTCTCAGAGTCCCACTGTTTTTAGAAATAACGATTCTCCTTTTCTCATGGCGTAAGATGGGCCACTTTGGAAGGAGGGTCCGATGGCCTGGGGTCAGTGACTCTCGGCCAGGCCCTGCTTCAGGGGATGTGAGGGCCAAGCGAGGGGTGTGCTGAGCCCCTGTCTGCTCTGGGGCCCTTGTACTGGGTAGTGGATCCCAAGTCCTTTCAGTGGTCAAGTGAGGATATATAAATTGAGCTTAGCTGTTTGAAGAAAAGCTCATTAATACAAATTAAATTGAGATGGAAACATATTAAAGTAGTAAATTATTCTACAGGGTGTTCACATATTTTTTTATAACTCTTCTCAGTGAAATTTGTTTAAGCAAATATATGATTTTTATCAGCTAACTTTTCTTTTTTAACTCCCCCATCTCAAAGAAATACAAAAAATCAGTAAAGGTAAGTATTTTCAACACTTAGAAAGATTGCAAATGTATCACTAAGACTTTTCATACTGAAAAGAGGAAGTTCAGATTTTCAACACATGCCTAGAGGGTAACAGAGATGGTGAAACCGCATTACAATACATGGTTCCTCCAGGTGGCTGCAGCCTCACACCCCTAGTGGGCCTGGCCCTCTGCACAGGTGTGAGCTGTGGGCCCTGTGCAAAGTCTGAGCCCTGAGGCCTGGGAGGAGGAGAAAGGCTGCTGTCCATCAGCCCTCTGCTCCCAGTGCTCCGCACTCAGCATGTGAGCACTTGGGACAGACACCAGAACTTCTGTCATGGAAAGAAGTATTTTCTAGCAATTTCTTCTCAGATGTAAGACTGAGGAAAGAAGAAGTGAAACTGTTCGGATAGAGTGATTTCCTGAATATCAATATCTTTCCTTGGCCAAAAACCATCCCTTAAAGTGTATGTGTGTACTTATGTGTGTTTACCGAAATTCCCATGTTTCATATCAGCATGCTTTAGATCACACCAATACATTCTTCTGTTTCAAACAGAAAGTTGACAGATGTTGAGAACAGATCACCTATATATTGTCCTGTATATTCTATGAATTGCTGATCTAAGTTTCTGTAGCTTCGAGGGGGTAACTTGGCAGTAAGTTCCAACATTTAAAATGCAAACATCACCTGCTGTAGTGTGTTTCCTTCAAGGTCTTCATGCCACTTCCTACACTCATAAGCAATGCAAAGTACAGTGTGTACCCAGAAAACTGTGACCAGACTGCATGCTTGTCAGGAGAAGAAAATTTATACAGCTATGTCATTGCAAAAGCATTTAATGTGGGAATTCAAAAGTAAGGTGCTTTCACCTCTCACTATTGAATAAAGATTTCCAAATTGAAGTATTAAGTGAAAAGAGCAGAGGAACAGTGTATTTTTTTTCCTGTATAAGTAGACTTGCAGATATGCATCTATGGAGATACGAATCACAGCTAATTGCTTAGTTGAATGAATAAAAAGGAATATACAAGCAATTGTTCTGAGACGTTGCACAAGAGTGCTCAGGCAATTAATTTCACATTTCGTGTAGGCCATTCTGTAGAACTTGTAGAAATCATGTGGATGTAGGAGAGCATGCTCATCCTGCCCTCTAGTCTTACACTTTTACTACCTTTGAGTTGCCTGAGTTCCCGGAGTGGTCCTTTTCTGCTCCTTTTCCTTCTTTGCATCAATAACTGCAAGAAACCGAGGCCTCCAGCTCACCACTCCTTCCCTCGGAGCTCAGGGACCTGTCCTTTTGCAAAGCCCACAGAGCTCTAGGTGTGACTTCCATCCTATTTGATTATAACGGTGTGATTGGTCCGCATCATAATCCACTTGACAGAGTTCAGCATTCTTCTGTTGAAACTCATTTCTGGGAAACTCCTTGAACTCATTTTCCTTGGGTGGTTCCAACTCTTTGCTTGGCAAGTGGGTACTGCTGTGCCCCGAGATTGGACATTGCTTCCTGTTCACATGGTATGATAGGCTGATTGCAAACACCCTCTCCACCAGCTCCCCAGGAGTCTGCAGGTCCACAGTCCACGAGTCTACAGTGTGCAGTGGTGGCTGTTGCTAAGGTGGAGTCTATACCATGTGGTCTTTCATCAAACAAAGCAGAAATAGTATTCTGTATTTCTAAATCTAGGTATCAAAGGACCCTGCACAATTACACTTTTCCTCTGAGAATGTTGTTACCAACATGTGAACAAGGATGACTTAGGCTTCTCTTGAAGAGAAAAACAATACACAGTTGAATCTGTTTTCCCAGATATGTGCCAAATAATGGTCAGACACACAGAGGACAATACCTAAAAATACCTGTTGCCAAGCACAAGCCAGGAATTGGCCACAGGTATATGAACACACACCCAAGTTCAACAGAATGTAGTTTAGACTAGCAGAACTGTCCAAGTGACTTATACGACGTATAAGTGAAAATTATGATGAAAGCTTACATTTAAAAAATACGGATTATAGTAAAAAACACATTACCATTAAGTTCCCTCAAATAACTCCACCTTGCTTCAAATACACTTATTTTGCAGTTCTTGCCACTTCTTGAAGCAGTCCTGGAAGTCCACTTTCATGAACAGTGTTGTAGCTGCTTCAATGTTTGAAACTTATTTAAAAGGTTTAAATTATTTTTTACTTCAGAGAAGGGCCAGAAGTGGTATGCCGCCAGGTCTGATGAATAATGTGGATGAGGATGCACCATGACATAGAACTTTACGAACATTGTGAGCTGCATTTCCAGAAGGATGACGCTCAGCGGCAGCATTCACTGTAGAATTCATCACACCTCATAAAGACACAGATGAAAGAAGACTTCCAGAATTGCTGCAGAACATGGCAAGATGGGGAACGTGTCCTTGAAGTGAAGGGAAGGACTCTGCGGAGGACGAACAGCAGCATGTCATTTAGTGTAATACATTTTTATAGTTAAGCACTGTGTAATTTTTTATCACAGCTTACCTCATAGATAACAGAACACTAATGTTTTTTAAGCCCCAGCATCAGGTCGTTTTAACTGCTCACATGTGAAGACAGGTAGAAATGTGCGGCAGAAGCCTTGAAACAGAGTCTGAGGAAAGCAGTGGAAAATTACCTGCAGTAATTGGCTTTCTAAAGAGTCTTAGAGAACTAGACAGTCCTTTGTTTTTTCATGTTCTAAAACTTATCTTTTAAAAGTAAGAATGTGCAGGAAGGAATAAAGAAGGGTTTGGGATGATGGGAAATCTATGAGAAGAAACTGAGAGACTTCACCCGTTTTAACTCATCTTTTGTCTTCCAGGGTATATTTAAGGACAAAGTAAAAGATATTTAAATGCTGTAAAGTAGAGAGGGAGGAAGAAAATAGAAGATACTTGAATATTGGTTTATATAAAAATGTGACAGTAGAAGAAATAGAAAACAATCCTTTGCCATTGTAAGAAGAAATAAATTTGGGATCTTACCCTTCTGCAAAGTATTTTTTCTAAAATGTTGTACATCCCTATAGTAGAATTAATTTTTTTCATTTATGTATGCTTTTTAAATTTTAGATGGATTTTTGCCAAGTGTTTGCTTCAACTTCTTTTAAGATATTGATCTTTACTTTATGTAAAACATACGAATCAGTATCTTAATCAGGTTATGTAATATATTACCATATTTGTGTGGTTTTTTTTTTTTTTTTTTTTTTGGCGGTACTGGGGATTGAACTCAGGATCCTGCGCTTGCTAGGCAGGCACTTATTCCACTGAGCTATATCCCCAGCTCCTATATTACCATAATAACAGCAGTAAATAGCTACACGTGTAACACTAGGTCATATCTAGGAAAAACACATCTCAGAAAGATAAAGATTTCAATTTGGGAGAAAAGAGTTTGAAGAAATATTTGGAGGTTAAATTATGTTGGAGTCCAGGAGTTGTGCTATGACTGGAATAGACAATGCAAAACTTAGTAGTGTCTGATTCATTGACTAGGAGGGGGAAGACATATTGAGTTCACATAGAGGAATTATTGAATTTTTATATTCACAGCAAGTTTAACAAACTCAGCTGGGACTCAGGGTTTTTAGAAAAGGGACAATGGTTCCTGGGTAATTCTAGGAGTTTAGCAGGAAATGTTCCACGTGAGCTCATCGTCAGAATGTATAGGAGGAGACACACACGTGCACACACACACGAGCATGTTGATAATACATGGTGAACTGGGGATATAGATCAGTGGCATAAGCGCCCGCCTAGCAAGCGCAGGGTCCTGAGTTCAATCCCCAGTACTGCCAAAAAAAAAAAAAAAAAAAAAAAAAAAAAAAAAACAAAGAAAATATGTGGGGCTGAGGATATAGCTCAGTGGAATAAGCGCTTGCCTAGCAAACGCAAGGTCTTGAGTTCGATCCTCAGTACCGCAAAAAAAAAAAAAAAAAAAGATAATACATGGCAGGAAATATACATATCCACACACAAAAACACTAGATGTGTTTGTGAAAAGCACATGGAGCCACTTGAAAGGGCTCCCCAGGGTCAAAACTTGAAAATTTGAGTGAAATATCAAAACAAAATATAGTAGCATTGCTCTATAACTCAGGGTATAAATAAATAGCCATTGATCTGCACTGATATAATTACTTGGTCAAAGGAGTAAATGAACACAAAATATCAAAAATATTCACATGGAATTGCAAATAATTTACATAGCTACTTCGCTCTCAAGGAAATAGTGTCATCCTTATGTGTAGGCTGTGTATAATGCCCCCAACACATTTGAAAATAGTGGAAGACTACTTTTATGATGGATAAACATGATACACACAAGCTTATCCACGGGATCCAGATTGACAGCGTTGATGTCCTGTTGATAGTGTCTGCCCTGGGTACTGTGTTACGAACACATCCTTTGGCCTTGTGGTAAAACCTCACTCATCTGAGGGGCTTTCACAGCAAAGGACTTCAGGAGGTGTGAATACTGAATGCAGTGTGGAATTCTAGGTAGGATTCCAGAATAACGAACAGGTACCAGGTGAGGAAGAAGCATGAGAAAAGATGGGTGTTAGTTATAATGTGTTCATATTGGCTTATTAGTTTTCACAAGCATCCTGCATTAGTGTAACAATGTTAATATTAGTGAAAACAGGATGTGGTAAATATGGACAGTTCTGTATTAGGTTTAAATTTTTCAGTAAATTTAATACTATTTAAAATTTTTGAAAACATTAGAAATTAAAATGTGGAGCTCAGTTCTGTATGAAAGAGTTAAAAATAACTTGCTATGTTTACAGTGGAAACCTGGCACATGGTGTCAGCCTGCTTGACTTTGGACAATACACTGCAAATCCCTCTAGGTAGCCTGATGCTCTTCCACGGAGCACGGGAGCTCTAGGGAACACGATTACACCACTGACTCAAAGTACATGATTACTCCTGAGATTCATGAAATGAGGCTGAGAGTGTCTGAACTGCAGCACGAAGAAACAGAGGGATTGCAGGGTGGCTTTTAGCTCTGTACAACATACTCCTGCTCATGTACCGACTCCGTGTCTGCACAGAGGAGCAGGCTAAATCAGCACCGTAAATATTGATTTGTATCACACACACTGCATTCTGAGCTGGGGCCCAGAAAGAGAAGAGGCTGACAAGTGGGAAGATGCAGGCGAGGGAATATTTCATAGAGCTTCCGCATCTCATGAGCGCGGAATGTTTTTGTATTTGTGGTATGAACCGGTGTAGATAAGATTTGTGTTTGTCTGCTTTGTCCCAAATAAGAATGCCCTATAGACTGCTTCTGTCATTCATCAAAATGTGAGTCCAATGCAGCACTGTAACATTTGAACATTCTATGTCTTAAAAATGTTACAAGCAGTTCATCTCTATTTTGCTTGGGAGGATTACTCTTCACGTTGTTATATACACTGCACTTGTTAAGGGGTCCTTTATTCCTCTTTAAGGGAGGATGATGACATGCTATTTTGCTAAGAAGAAAAAACTCCAATTTGATAGAGTGTTTTCTAACTCCGGGGAACTGGCTTCACAACAGTATATCACTGAATTACCTATTAACAAAATTTGGCTTCTTGATGACACAGAAGTGTGATTAAATGTCAGCAAAGACTTATGGGAAACACTGTTACTTGGGGGGATTTGCAAATAGATTGTCAGGTGCTGGAAGCTGTGTCCCAAGCTTTGAGAGAGTATTTTGTCATTCCGCCAAGGCGTACACTCAGTGTTTCCTGGTGGTGTTAATACTGCTTGTTATTTTAAATTTGACACATTTTCAAATCGCATAGTAAAATTCAAGTATTGGAGAAACTGAACTCCTGATCTAAAGAAAGCGAGGCACTTGGACATCTGAGGAGAGTGCATGTCCTTCAATCACAGATGACTTTCACCTCAAAATGCTGATTTTCCAGTGTCGAGGAAAATCTATCTGTGTCAGTTTCCTGCATTTTTATTTTAATAAAATGGATCATCAAAGGACTCACTCAAGGAGAATGAAAAAACAGCACTTAAATACAGTATTTTCATGGGTTTTTGAAACAGGCTTAGGCTTTGATAATTTCTTATTTGATCAAAGAGGGCTTTTAACCCTTTGAAGGGCGCTGTGCTGTCGTAGCACCCATCACATTTGATCCGCAGCTTCGTTATGACAAAAATGAGATAAAATATCTGCTTTTATTGTGTAGTGAATAAATAAGCACAGTCTATACATATATCTATAAAATGTCTAATCACTGCTCCTGGGTAAACAGACATCACGCATTGTGATGAACATATAAAGTGGAATTGAAGTTGAAATTAAACAAATGTAGTAGTATTCACTTTCTATGAATATTTTTCAAATCACTTATGTTAATTAATGTGTTTTATCGTAAGTGTTAAGCAGTACTATTTCCTAGCAAGTATTTTTCTTATGTAATCAGTGAAGTACCAACCATGATGGATGTGTTGAGTTGAACATCTACTGTAATTTTTTAAACTTAGAGCACAGGATTTTATCTGTGGGTCAGATCAAGTATAAATCACTTCAGCTTCTAAGGTACTTCTTAGAATAAAGTTAGGTAAGGTGAAGAGAAAAATAAATTAAATATCTGGGGATATAAAAAACTCGAAAATAATTTAGTTATATTTCTAATGTTGGTTCATCTGTAAATTCTTTGACATTATGACAACCTTTCAGAGGTCTACTTTATTTTATGTTAGTCATGAAGTATAAATACATTGGTACAAGTGAGTTCTCAAAACTTAATATAAATCAGAGTGTGTCTATAACATGCATGAACATGGGTTACTAAGGTGAAGACTGAAACAAAGACTCTAGATCTTTTATTTATGTAATTTTATATATGCATCTCATTGGAAACACAGGTATTTGCACCTACTGAACTATTGATTTAGGACAGATTGGATATGAGAAATGGTTTATTAACCCCTGAATTATTAGTGCTAATATATTTTGGGGATTTTTGCTTCAGTGCATAATATTTAGTAGTCAGTGTACTCTCTGGGGTTATTTTCCCCCATGTATTGTAATCTTGCTTTCCTGCTTGTGTAGAGATTCTTCCATTACAACATAGTGAGGCACTGTACACACACAATAGTGATCCTGTAGACAGTGTGGCCTAGAACGTCACAGCCTCACTGTAAGTGTGAGTTTCACACAGTCACAAAACATCCAGACTACATTTCTATGAACACACCCTGTCATCAGTTAAGTGAGCTCTGGACATGTATAAATATGATATAGTATGCTGTGCATATGGAGCACAGTATATAGAGACCTTTATTATTTGTACATGTCTGTCTGTAACAGTATGCTTTGGGCAAGGCCACAGGCAAGGTTTATAACTGTCTTCTTTCCACCCTGAGTGTATTTAAACATTCAGAATGGCTTTAATATTAGTCAAAATATGAAAATGTGGTCTTTTGCTTTACTTACTTTGAAAGAAAGATAGATTTTTCTTATCGTTGTGCCTTTTAATTTTCATTACTGCCTTTACAATTTTTTTCAGAATGATTTAAAAAGTATTCTTACTCCCTGCATTTTGGTCACTTTCTGTGGCGAGTTCCACAGATGCAGAGAAGCATTCGGGGAAGAGCTCCAGCTCATGATTCTGGAGGCCAGTGTGCAAGGGTCTTTGCAGCCAACAGGCTTCAATGCCCATTAGCTCATGGTGAAATAGAAAGAGAGAAAGTATGTGCCAGACAGCCAGCTAGAGAGGCAGCAACAGTGACTAACTGCTCCCCGAGAAGGGCACCAATCCTCTCATCAGGGCCCCCTCCACACTGGTGCATTGGAAATTAAATGTCTTACATATGAACTTTTGGGAAACACATTCAAATGATAGCACCGTGTTTCCAGGCCACTTTCTATTCATGTCTGGGGTGGAGGTTTTAGGATCTTCTCACCATTATCTGCCCTCTGCAAGTTATGAACAGGTGAGAACAGATCCTATGTGGCTGATCGAGTCTATCACACTATTGTTAATTTTTCTCCCTTTGAATTTCCTGCTACCACATGTATAGAAAATATACAAATAATAAAATTTATAGACAGATTGTAGAAATTCTTAGAAGTAACTAAAAGGTAAAATTACAATTCCAAATGTAAACAATAACAACTGAGGGCATTAAAAAGTAGAGAAATTAGGCCCTTTTGCATATTGGTGTTGACAACCAAAGACGTTACAAAGACTTTGGAAAATATTTTTGCAATTGCTGAAAATGTTATGCTGTAGCAATTTGACTCTCAAGGATACTCCACATAAGTGAAAATCATTTTCCACAGAGATTCATGAACAAATTTTTATACCATTATTTACAACAGCCAAAAATGAGAGGAAATGTCTATGAGCCATTAACAAAACATAGCGTGCCTACACGGTGCAATATATTTTCTAATAAGGACATCTTCAGTTCCAACATGTGCTACCATGTGGGTGGATGGATGTGAAAAATACCATGCAAATCAAAGCAGCCACAATGGCCTCCTACGTATGATTTCATTTACATGAATGATCCAGAAGAGAAAAATGTATATACAGGAAGCAGGTGAATGTCTGCCCTGGGCTGGGCTCCATGGGTGAGAACATGGCACATAACTGGATATAAAACTGGATTTATGGGGTTTTTTTGATGTGGTGAAATTATTTTAAAATTGTGTAATATGATTTGACAGTATTTTGCCCTTTCCTTGTGGATGTTAAAAATCAACCTCCCACCTGAATCAGTGTGCACATCAAGGCTGATGAGGCCGCGCAGACAGAGCCAACTGGAAATGACTCAATCCACAAGGTGACAGCTCCAGGGTGGCAGGACTGGTCAAACACAGCAAAGGTGACAGAGATGGCTCTGAACTTTGCTCTGGCTGGGAAGTGAGGCCAGGCAAGGGTTTTTGCTCATAGGCCCAAGTCTGCATGGTCTGCAGACTGACCTAGGGTCGAGGGGAAGAGGGTGAGTGATTTCTTATGCCCCTGCCAGACCTGGGGCAGCAGAGGAAGAAAGAGAGGACAAGGGACAAGGACTGAAAACTTCCCGGTCAAATATACAAGGAACCTTCCTTTTCGTGACACAGCACTCTGTGAGTGTACTTTACAATGTTGACCTGTATATCTTTAAATGAGTGAATTTAGTGATTCATATATTACAACTCAATAAAGGTATCTAAGTTAAATCTGATGAACATAATATGTTGGTTTATGTATGAAATGAGCAGAAATCTTATACATTTCTGATGATAATATAAAATGAGAACTACTTTGAAAAAAGTTTTGGAAATTTCTTTTCATTATAAATCTCACCTTGCTATTTGAGTGAGCAATTCTCCTTTTGGGTATTTTAACTGAAAATGAATAAAAATGTTTTTCTTTAAGATGCTTATGACAGTGTTCACAGCAGCATCTCTCATAACATTCCCAGCCTGAGCAGCCCACCAGGGTTGTAGTGGATCCCCAAACGGTGGGGAGGCGTACAGCGCAGAGCAGCTCGGCACTGAAGTAGAACAAACCCAGTTATCTGCAACAGCATGGGCTGATCTTACAGATAGTGAGCTGCAAGAGAGCTGCTGGATGCAAAGGAGTTGAAGAATTAATTTCTGTCCAGTTTGAGGGAAAAGAATAGACCCATGGTGGAAACAGTCAGAGTGATGGGGTCCTACGTTTAGACGGGAGATGGGCCAGGTGGGCTTGCCAGGGAGATTCTGGAATGATGGAAATGTGCAAAACCTTGCTAGAACCTCGGGTTAAATAATTGTGTTCACTTATGAAAACTGTACAGTGTAGGTGCATAGAGCTTGACACACACTGATTTTACTACAAAAAGCATTGTAAAATATTACTGTGTTAAGTAGGGAAGCTGGGAGTTGGGGCTATGTATTGGGCCACCCAAAACTGGAGAATATTGGGTAGTGAGAAAGGCGAGGGGGTGGTAGGCACAGGAGAGTCCCTTATTTTGTTTGGGCTCCTTGTATACATTTGAAATTGTTCATGGCCCAAAACATTTTTAAAGATTCATAGATGAGAATGAGCACAATGGTTAAGAGACCTAAGAGACATGTGAAGGAGACAAGAGGGTGGACCAGTTCTCCTGGGATGCGATGTGCAACTCTGGTGACCTAGGGGCTGCTTCCCTGTGAAAGAAGTGGCCAGCACCTACCAGGGTTGCACCGAGATACACTGTGTGAATGAGCAGCCACACGTGATGGGTGGAAGGAGAGGTAGCTTCCCCCAGTGGATGGCATGCTGTCATAGAACATCATGGTTTAAAGTATTCACTTACCATTTTTTACTATTTCTCATTGCCTAAGTTTGTGAAATATCTGAGATATTTTGTTTTTTAATTCATGAGACTATATTTATGAACTCTCATAGAACTAAAAGCCTCAATTTATTTAATCATTTACATACACACAAAATCACACCACTGAGCACTGGTAAAAATGATAGCTACTTCTGCTCAATTCTTTTTGAAATTAAATGACATGTATATTCAGAATTATACCATAATGCTGCATATTTAATGCATGTTCAGAATTGCTAATCTCCAGGTCAATTCTATACTGAATGAAATTCCTTTATTCAATGCTAAAAGGTAACAACCAACTTTTGAAAATTAAATATAGTGCATCATGGAAGGATGAACAGGAATTATTGCTTGGGAATACTTAACCCCTCATAAATTCAACTGTCTTAACATTGAAGAGTGTGTGTCTTTTCTTCAGAAGTCACATAACTGTGTACCTGACTATAACGTTGATGTAGACATGCATTGTGCTGTGTAACTGGTGCTTTGTGCATCCTCACACGTACTAATATCAGTTTCATCTTTTTATTTTATTTTTGAAAGATTATTGGTCAAATGGAATGTGTAAGATGGGAGGAGCTCATTATTTCGTCTTGGATCTAACCTTCAGTTCTTCCTCAGATAATACATCAAAATAATCAGTATGCATTTTTATATCTCTCCACTCTAGTGAGACTGGTAAATGGAATCAAGATGATCCAGGCCTTAAAGCGAGAACGCATGGAGGCCCGGCACTGTAGCTCAATCAAGCTCTAACATAAGTTCTGACATAGGTTAGCTGGTAGTGCCTGTAGGCAGGAAACTTCAGAATACCGAGGTATAAAGAGTAGATAGTGGGATTATCTGTTTTCCATGTAAAAAGCAAGGATATGAGTCATTATGCTGTGAAGCTCCAGACCCGTTGGCAAAGGCAGCACAGACAGGGTTTCCTTCTAAGACACGCAGGGGCCCCTCCTGTTACTGTCCTCACCTCTTACTGCTTCTCTTCTCTGTGAGGAGAAGAGGACTTACTTCACTGGTTCGATGGTGTTAAAATGTGTATAGTTTGTTGGTGATCTTTTGTTTTGATGTGAATGAATGAAAGAAGCACGTGAATCAAACCTTCACAAAAGTAGAGAATGAGTTACACCTCACACTGACAGTCTTATAGTTGGCACCTTTCCTTTACAATGTCTTTTGTTACCACGAATGTAATGCAGAAGTGCATTTGCCACGTCACACTTTGCCTCCTCCCTCAGCTTCCACATCCACAAGTTTCCATTGGCCAGAATGAGAAAGGGTCCCAGAGCTCTGCGTGTGCCTCTGGCAAGACCCCCATTCATCTTCCTCTGACACATCTCTCAAACCCTGCATGTGCTGCCTTGAGAACATGCGCTCCGTGTCCTTGTTGCCTTGTGTCAGTGTTCTAGAAGGACAAGAAATCCTGACTCACCTCCAGGGGGTTTACCTCTAGGATGCAAATTGTCACCTGGTGTGCTTGGTACGCAACTCATAGCAGTCTGCCAGTGCTTGTGAGAGAAATCTCTACTCTGCTTTAAGTCTCAAATTTACCTTCCCTACAATTGCCTTCTCTCTGCCTAGCTGAAGCATAAACACATGACCAGGCAAACATTCTGGGATTAATTTTATAGAAGGATAATTAGAAACCCACTTTACAGATTGCATTTTCCATAGGTATTGACTTTTGATTCTGTTTCCTTCGCAGTAAAAATTCTTAACAGAATTCTTAACAGTAACCCTTGTTACTCAGCCCTCAGCTTTCTCTCCAACCACCTTCTAGCTAAGTTCAAGGCCCCACACAGTGACAAACTCCAGGGTGAATCATTAGTCCTTATTTTAATTCATCAGCATTTGTTGATAAGGTTGAATCCACCTTTCTTCTTGAGGTATTTTTGCTATGGTTTGGATAAATGTCCCTCCAAGTCTCATGTGTTCATGGTTTGGTCCCCCTCAAAATGAGTCAACTGAGTTTTTTATCTTACTAAGTTGATAACTGGTATTATTGCTTTCATGCGCCTTCTGGGAATCTGTTCTGTTTCCATAGCAAATGGCTGCTGCTTCTCCATTTTCTTAGCGGCTTGCTACAACACTCTGTGTTCTACAGTCTGGGGCCTCCGATGCCCTTCCAGCCCCTCACTCACACCTTTGAGGGTTTCAGTTAGTCACCTGGCCCAGAAATATTCCTGTTGAAGACCTACAGTCCACTTCTTTGAGCTTCAAAGCCATATATGCCTGGCTCTCCATCTCTTAATCTTGATATCTGCTTTATAACAAAGTTAACAAATGCTCCTGAAGTAATATTTTTAATTTCCTGTCTGCAAATGTGCTCCCTGCATATTCTTCCCTACCTCATCTGCTCAGCTATGGGGGATAATACACGGGAGCCGCTCCAGATTCACCGTGCCTTCGGACAGCACATGTCCCGTGTGTCCTGTTGATTTGCCTGCGAAGACCGCTCGGCCTCTGAAGCTTTCTCGCTTCTTCCTCCATCACCTCCAGCACTGCCCCCATTGCCACTGCTCTGTGCACAAGACCTTCCTGGTGGGACTCTCCATGCACAACTTTCTTTTCTTTCTGACAATTTCTTTTCTTCTGTGTGGCCACTCAAATGCCAGGCCCTTCCTTACCATTGTTAGTACAGGAGAAAAAAGGAAAAATTACAAGTCTAGTCAAATCAGTGGAGCTCCATGTTCAAAAGTCCCGTTGGCATCTGATTTGTTTCAAAGTAGAAGGCAATGTAGTGGAAAGGCCCTGCAGGTTCCGTTATCCAGAGCCTCACTGCTTTGCCGCCCTCAGTTTCTGTCTCCCTCACATTTTCTCACAGGAAGGAATCACACCATCCACCCACTTCTGGGGTCCCAAGGGAGACTTTTTCGGGTGAGGTCCTCAAGTTAAACAGTGCACATGTGCAAGACATCAGCAACAAGAGCAGAGCAGAGCACAGTGGTCACCTGTGTCTTCATTGCATAATTCTTATACAGGGTGTTATCTCATATTTACATCCTTACATAGTGCCATAACCAAGACATGCATGTTTGCCTGTGCTGAATCATAGTTACATAACTATATCCCACTGTGTACCTGCACTAGACAAGCAGGGTCACATCTTCAGGTGTCCTTAGATGCCCCTGAGCTTTGAAGCAGTCTGAGTGCTTCCTGCCACATCAACCCCTTCAGTTTACATGAACATCTCCAGGCTGTTCCCACCTCCTTCGTACTCACTCTGGGTTGGAAATGCTATTATCACTTTTTCTGCATTTCAGGATTTCATGTTTCTTTCCAAGCATCATTTTAAGATTTGAATTTTCTCTTTCCATTTACTCTATATGCATACACCTTCTTTTTATTTACTGTGCATATGCTCTGTGTATACTGATTATTTTTTACTTTCTCTTATCCTAGATATAAACACATTGAAGACAGAAGCTTTGTTTTACTAATCACTCAAACTCCTGCACTTCCAAAAGAACATGTCCTATAGCGCCACTCAATAATTAATTGTCATATAAAATGTGTGGTGCTTTTAATTCAAGTTACAATTCAATTCAAGTGTGACTAATGCCAACCAGAGGAGAGGGAAAGAGATGAGGGAATGACAAGGAAAGGTAAAGGGGGAAGAGAAGGCCAAGATGAACAGGAGTTCTTAAAATATGATGATTAAATGCAAATTAAAATGCAAAGCTTGAGTCATAAAATCTAGTTTCAGATTCTAGCTTTGCTCCTTGCTATGATATGTGCCCTTGAAGAAATGTCTGCAATTATTTGTGCCTGAGGTTCCATATTGGTGTAGCAAGTTCCTGCTTGTCCTTGTGAATATTAAACACACTCATATTGAAAATGTTTAGCAGGACGGCAGGCATGTGGCAAGGGGACATTAAACAGTGATTTCAGCACACACCAACATCAACACAAGCCGGACACCAAGTGACTTAAAGAGTTCCCCATCTTGAAACACTTTCTAATCTCAGAGTGTTGAAAAAAGTACCTTCTTGCCTTCCTTCTGTAATAATTCACAGGCTATAGTAACACAGTGCTTCACCATAGGAGTGAAATAAAGTTTTGTGGTCTTAAATGATGATATGGGTATAGAGACAGCAGAGGTGTGTGTATTTGGGGGCCCTGCAGAGCTTTGCCCCAATCCCAGTTCTCTCAGTCTTCCAAACCTTCACATACTCATTATGCTGAAAGAAGGAAAACAATATCTGCATTATAAGATCTTGTGAAGGATATTAGTTTTCACTGTTAGGAGCTCCTCGAGGTTCAGTACTTCGAGGTAGGTACTGAGACATCAGCAACAAGAGCAGGCAGCACGGAGCAGAGCAGAGCACAATAGTCACCTGTGTATTTATTGTTTGATTCTTACACAGTGTGTTAGCTCATATTTACACCCTTACATAGTGCCATAGCCAAGACATGCGTGTTTTCACGTAGGTGCTGAGAAGGAAGGGAGTTTTCCCAACGCTTCGCTCCTGTGAGTCCCCTCCCCCTGTGTGCTGCCCTGTCTGCCCAGCTGAGTTCAAAGTCTGGCCACAGCTGTGGTTCTCCCTGAACATCTGCTCCCTCTCCCGAGCTCACTCAGGTGGTTACAGAATCAGATTTCTCATGATGAGAGGACTGAAGGTCTCTCTCTGCTGGCTGCCTGATGAAGTTCACTCTCGGAGTCTATAGACGCCACCCTGGGGTTCTGGTCACCTGCCTCCCACAAGCACTGCCTCTGCTTGCAACTGCTGTAGCAGCAGCTCCATGGCAACCCCACCAATGAAAGGGTGCACTCACCAGGTGATCTGCTTAGGGGAACTCCGTGAGCTGATTGGGGGCTGTAACTACATCTGTGGCCCCACATCATGTGATCACGGTGTGTTGGTTACAGGCAAGGTGACAGGAATTTGTAAAGGCAGGCGCCACCGGCAGTTAGCTTCGAATTCTACCTGCCATGCTGGAATTAAGGGTTGCTTTACATGAAATTTTTTTTCATGACTCATAAGCTGTAGGTGTTCTATTAGAGAGAAGTATCGCTATTTCCTTATTTCAATAAATACACAGTGTGTTCATACTTTAGGGATATCTTGCACTTTTATGATATTTATAGCAGAAAAGCAACTCATGAAGATCACATACATGCAAGTATTCTCAGGTCTTTTAATTAAAGAAGACTGATTAAATGTGTGAAATACCTGTCTTGTTTTTCTTCTATTTTTAACTCACTATTTTCCACTTGAGCAATTTGTTCATCCCATTCCTTAGAGGCCTTAGAAAATTGTACTTGCAAGATCCTCTAAAAGGAGAATTCCATGGCCTTGTAGTATAGGTTGCATTATTTATTATGAGGTCAATGTTCTGGCAGTGTTGCCTGTGAGTAGACAGATCGACTTAATCTTAAAATCAGTGAGGTGAGGGCTGTTTTGCCTTGGGCTACAGAACAAGACTGCATATTACTTTCTAGTGCATTTGAAGTCAATCTTATTGAAGAAAATATTCAAATTTACATCAGTTATTGACAAATAGTACTCCTTTTCCTTGACCAATATAATTGAACAAAAAAACTAAATACTTGAAATAATTGTCATATACAGCAGTAGCGAAATTTTGGCAAGGACAAGATTCTCTGGGTAAAGATGAAAGGTACTATTTAAACATATACTCTCTTGAATTTTATATATATATATATATATATATATATATATATATATATACATAAAGCCTCTGAAATATAGCTTCTCTCACCTGTCTTTTAAAATATTTGCACACTGATAAACATCATTAACTTCTTCATATCATAAAGAACTTCTTGTCAAAGTACAGTTTAAACTGACTAGCACACACAAGGGCCCTTCCTTTCAGGTGGAAAAGACGCTGCCCCCTCCGTGCAGCAGTGCACAGACCAGGAGGCTGTTCTCATACTGCAGAAAACAAGGGACCCGACTGTACCGACACGGCACCCAGACCCCAGTGTACACTTTTGGACTCATATGACTGTCCCATCTAAGAGAAGTCATTTCTCAAGATATCTCATGTCTAATTCTTGTGCTTTTTATTTTAAAGAGAAAAGAAGAACAAATTTACAAATACAAAGACATAAACAAAATAAAACAAAAACAGTAAAAATGATACAGAATTTCACAAGGTGGTAGGAAATTAACAATGGTTGTGTTTCATATTGTTATCTTCAAATTGGTTATATCTGGTTATTTGAGTAACTAATTATTGTTTTTTAAATGTGACTTTTGTTTGCTTACCAGATTTAGCTTCCAAAGAACATGGCTCTATTATCTCTGTAACTGTTAATTTTCTTTATATTCTGTTTTAAACTCATTCAAAGTGTTTATCTGCCTGTACTCCCTCCTTTCCTCCTAAAATGTAGATACTCTCTAGACCAAAACACTGAATCCCTACATTCCTGAAATTTGTTTTTATTTTTTGTTTTTTTGAGACAAGGTCTCAGTCTGTAGTTCAGGCTGGCCTTGAAATCACAGGGATCCTCCTGCCTCTGCCTCCCAAGTCCTGGGATTACAAGTATGTGCCACCATGCCTTGCCTTCCTAAAAGGTTCATGTCCCCTTTTTACTACATTTTCACAAAACCCCCAAGTGATGAACAAAACAAGACCATTACCATAATGTCTAAATGCCATAAACCCTTCTACTGTATGCAAGTAGATTTGATGGCTGCATTTGCATATTTAGTTTTGTAGCTCTGCCTCTACTTGTATTAAAAATGTCTGCTGCTGTCTGAAGACAATTTCTAGTAGCCTAATCCTAAACCTAAGCATGTTATACATTATAGCAAGCAATTCATAAAATACATGTAGATTTTATGAGACTAAATGAAGTCTGAAAGAACCACAAAAATGTTGCAGGAGTCATTTCTTTTTCATTCTTTAAGAAGTGATTTTGTGCTTTCAGATTTTCACACAATATTTACTTCACAGCTACTCATTTTTATTTTTTTTTTTCTTGATCATATTATGAAGGAAGGTAGAAACACCAAAAGGGCACCCAGATTTGGAGGGAGATTTATTTTTGTTGACGGGCACTGATCAGGATCATTTCCAGAATATCAGGCCCTGATCACTGGTGGTCTAGGGCTTTCATAAGATGCACAAGCAGGAGGTACAAAGGGGAGACAGAACAGCTGGATAGTTCTTCTGATTAGCTCACAGGGTGAGACCATTGGTTACAAGGGTGGGTCGATGATTAGCAGTTTATGAAGCTTGGTACAGTGGTACAATCAGGCATCCTGCATATTTGGTTATGCTCTCATGGTTACGGGATCAAGAAAGCAATTACAGAACCATGAAGCAGTTACAGAGCTAGGCAGTTTCAAAAGAACAAACTTTTAAAAGAACAATTTCTTTTGTACAGTTTTCCCCTTTCATTATAAGCCAATAAAACCACAAGAATGTTCTATTTTCTTAAATTAGTTTTACCATCATGAATTTCTATGTATAAATTAAACCAAAACTACAGAATTCTTCTAAAGATAGAACATTTGAAACATACAACTTTCTATACATTAATAATTTTTCCTTATCCAGCCTTTATAAAACGGTCTATTTTGTCAATTGTGTCAAAGAACAACACTCATAAAGAACTAGAAGTCCAAACTGTAGCATGAATGTACTTCATAAGAGTACCTAGTATTTTTTCATAAATCAAAACTAAGTAAAAGTTACTTGAAAAACAGAAAGCATCTTCAGATTCCTTTATTCTCATGCATTTGCTAAACATTGCATCAAACCTACTTCCGGGTCCACTGGCTAATTTCATCCATTTTCGGATGTAGGAGTAGCTCAACTGTGGAGCACGAGCCACCCTGTGCTTCTGGCTTCTTTCTCTCAAAATATGCTGGTCCCTCACCTATCATGGGAGTTATATCTATTTTACTTTTTATATGTTGTTTAAATCTTTATATACCCTTCCTACACTCCTACAGACCTTTCCCACTGTGTTATTCACCTTTTCCACACTCATAAACACATGGGCACAGTGTAGGAGAGCACTACACTTAGGCTGGTGCTGCAGTCACAGGGCCAATCAGCACCCAGGATACAGAACACAGTGCTGTGGTTGGTTGCCTTCTATCCCATCAGCCAACAGTGTGCTGTGTACAACCTCATGTGGGTAAACTTGCACAAGTGGCGGTGGCCTACTGCATGTCCGTTGTGTACAGTCTGGTATTCATCCACTGGTGAAATATGTACTGCACTTTATTTTGATTTAATATTCTTTTAATGTGTTTACATTAACATTTTTATATTTTTTATTGTTTTAAATATTTTAGGCAAAATAATTAAAATGATAAATACTATATAAATACCTATGTACCACAAAATCCCATGATGTAGCAAAAACTCTGCAATGCAGCATTAGATATATGTTTTTAAAAACCCACAATACAGTAAAGCCACAATAAGTGAACCAAAATATAGTGAGGGACAACTGTATGCTTGTAATATATAATTATATTTCATTTATATTTATTGCTACATATAGTTGTCCATTGTTTATATTTATTATCAGGTATAACATTATGCTTCCTTAATATGTTACCATGTATTTGTGCATTTTAATACTCATGGATATTTTTATTGAGTTGGGTTTAGGAAGAATAGCACTTCCAGAAACAGCTGTGTGGGTGCCTCCTGTGGCCAGGTGGAAGTTCTTTGTTCTATTTGTTTTCAAAATGCATATCCAGTTTACTCCACACAATTGCCCTGCAACCAGCGGCCCTATTGGGTCAGTTGACTGCTGCATAAGCTGGACTTGCATTTGAACAGCTTCCTAATTAGGGCCCTGATTTATTTTTCTTTTCCAGTCTAATTGCTGCAAATTGTCTAATTCAGAGAGTTGTAAATCATCTTACAATAGCTTAATCTTTCAGTCACTTTCTCCTTCCTGATTACCAGTAATTCTACACATTAAATAATACCATCTGCTTGTTGGTTTCTAGAGGAATGAAATTCTGCTATTATTTTGGTAGGAACTGTATTGATTTTGGGAAGTATGACTATTTGGGAAGCATGGATATTTTGGAAACATTTGTATGATAGATTCTGTTTTTCTTACCTATTCTTACCTACACTCTGCCACAGAGCTATAATCCTATCCAGATGTTCTTCTATTTAATTAAATTATTTATTTAGATATTCTCTTATTTTGGCGGTACTGAAGGTTGAACCATGAACCTTGTACATACTTGGCAAGCACTTTACCACTGAGCTATACCCTGGATCCTGTAACTTTAATTAAGCTGCTTGTCTTTTCTACTTATAATAACAATTCTATTTTTCTTAGTTTGCTTTCTCCCTACTGTATTGGTTAGAAGATCCAGTCAGTACAGGATGGCAGTGATGACTGAGAACCTCACCGTGCCACTCCTGTGTCATCTACACACCATTCCTGATTTGATGCAATTTTTCTTGAAGATTTTGTGCATATTATTAACACAGTTGAAGGAGGAACTTAATTGCCATCACATGACCCTAAGTAACCCTGTGTATTTATGCAACAGTGAGCAGAAACTCAGAACTACACCCAGGATTTGGAGGCAGGTTTATTTACATCAATGACAGACACTGATCAGGATCATTCCCAGAATTTCAAGCCCCAATCTTTGGTGGTCTAGGACTTATATAGGATAAGCAAGCAGGAAGTACAGAAGCAGAATAGCTTGTCAATTGGGGATTGGTTTACATAATGTACATCACAGTCACCAGCTATGCATCACAGTGACCAGCCATTTCTAAGAGACAGGAGCAATTGGAACTGGAACAGGAACTATGACCTGGGTACTAAGAAACTGGAGTGTACTGGCTGGGGGGCATTTCTGTTACATTTATGCACATCTGTCATCTTTGTCCTCTTTGCAGGTGTGGAATGATCTCAGAGACACACTTTATGTAACAGACAGAATGAGAAGCAGTACCTTGGCTGGACAGGGTGTCATCCGAGGTCCCTGGTGCTTTCTCCATACTGCTGAGTGGGAGAGCCTGCTCTTCTGTTAGATATCCTGTAGGGAGACCCTTGAGGTGTGGACCGAGGCTCCAATGGCAGCCGAGATGAGCTGAGCCTTCAGAGTCACATGCGTGGGGTTGGCTGTTGAACTCCAGTACAGAGAGTCCCGGCCAACCTCTCTGTAGTGGTCTTCCAGCCTCCCCGCCCTCTAAACTAGTGGTGGTGAACCATGGGAAGCATGTGGAGAGGCTGTTTGTTATCTTTGCAAACTCTAAGAGGTTCACCATCACTGGTCTGCTGGAGGTGTCATGGATGCCTTTTGTTTTAAGCTGTTAACTGTGGCAGGTATTTGTCACATGGCAGCAGATCATTCATAAAAAGCAATTTCCTTCTTTTTCCTGGGTGTGCAATATTTAGTCATAGTTGGTTTTAATTCCTTTTACTCTTCCTCTTTTAAGTTAGAATTTATTATGTAGATTTAAGAGATTTCATGTATGAGCTCTAGGCAAAGAGAACAATCTGATGTAAATCCTTAAAGATCATTTTATCTTTATAAGAAAGAAAGGCCTGCTCCAATGAGCACAGTGTGTGAACAGGGCAAGAAGATGGAGCTCTGTTACACTTCTCATCTACGCACTCATCTCTGCAGTTTGCTCATAAACAACGTTGACTGTAATGCACAGATTCCAAAGGCTTGGTAACAGCAAATGCATTAGTGTGCTGAAGTGTTCAGGAAAACACCAAGAAAGCAGTACACTTTTCCTCTTCTAGTGCACTATTAGATGACAGCAGGTCACATCCATATTTGCTGGAGCTCTAAACAATTTAATACATATGTGCTAGGATAAATAAGCATGAGAAAATATAAATGGTTAAGTGTAAACATTATTAGACTGGAATCATTAATCTAAAAAGTAAATAAGATTATCATCTCTTCAGATCTGATGCTAGAAGCTTTGTAGCTCTAAGGTTTTCCACATTTTTTCTAATTAACTCATTTAGTACCTCATGCTTCCTCGAGTACAGCTGGATATATTCTTAAATTTCTTAATTTTTAAAGAAAGACCTATTCGATGTCTCTAAAACTTATTTCAGATTATAAAATAAAAATCATACATGCTAATAATACTCTTTAAATATGAACTTTCTAATTAAGGTAATAACCACTATAACACAATTATTTGCTGTAGTTTTGCAGTGGGTTCAGAACTTGTGAGTTATACCTTGTTTTTGTGTCATTTCCCGAATGCCATTTACAAGGCAGATATATAAAGTATATTGTAGATTCCATAAATCAGTAAGAAAACAATGACGAAAAACTCAATAGGAAGACAGCAACAAGAACAAACCACTTTGAAAAAACTCTTCACAAAAGCATAGGAAAAGAACATCTAACCTCGCTACCAGCAAGGAAAATGAAGGTTAAATCTGTGGCTTCATAACATTTTCACCAGATGAGTTGCAGAATTTCTGTGATCTGCTACGCTGCCCCGGCACACCTCTAAAGAGGGGTATAGTTTTGTGTTATTGGAAGGAGGTCTGGAGACTTGGGTGCTGGTGGAGCGATTGCAGCAGTGTTGCCTTTGGTAGCAGGAGGTGGAAAAATCTCCTCAGTGGGCCGGTGGATGTGGGAATTTCAGGTTCACTGCTGACACTACTGATTGGCTTCTGGTAGTGCTGGATCACATGATACTGCAAAAAGAACAGGGGGTAAGAGTTAATTCTCCTCAGTTAGATTTTCAAGAACTTGCCGACTAGAAAAATAAAATTGGTTACTTACCATTTTTTTGATTTTAACAAATAGCAAAAATTTCCCAAGCTAAGAAAGGCCACAGGGCAAACCAGAGGTTGTGCTCTGACTTAGAATGTCATAAAATTGTTTTTTATTTTTATTTTTATTAGTACATAATGATTACATGTACTCCAAGAAGTTGATACTTGCACATAACAGATGTCAGAGATTTTAAGATCTCTTAAAATTATAAGTTCTCTCACAGTAGAATGCAGGGCAAGGAGTGGACAACTGAATGGGAAGCTTCGGGTGCCTATATTTGTTTATTTTAGCCCAAACACTGGCATGACGTGTCGTGATCATAGGTCAGATTATTGTCCCTGCTGTGACTGTGATCATCCTCAGACTCCTTTCTCCTGTTTGGAGTCCTGAGATGACCGCAGACACTTGCTACGTGGACAGGCTGCACGCTGTAGAAAAGTTCTGAAACTGTGAACTTCAAGGCTGGAGCTGCATGTGCTGCCGGGCAGCTCACGATGCTGGAGTGAGGGAGAAGCCCCTGATCTGCTACTGAGAGGAGTCTTTTCTGGGAGCAATGATTGTGACATTTGGGGGCACAATAAATGGATGGCTCCAGGAAAGGTAAACCTGTACATTGCTCTGGAGGATCCCAATACACAAAGTAGACTTAACATTTAAATAACCAGCTTGTCAGGAACTTGTGCTTAGAAAGCACTGCCCATGAAGAAATATGAAACTCTTTGTTTCTCATGGCATGGCTTATATCAAATATACCACTTATATTCGCCAGCCACATTCATCGTTCTGAATGAGTGTTAGGGCCAATCTGCTTGGCTTGTCTCAGGTCCCATTTTTCAAGGTTGGTATCAGCAGCAGGATTCATAGCAGCAAACTGAGACCGGCCTGCAGTGTTGATTTCAGCTCTCCCCCAAGTGACTCCTATTCAACAGCCAAGCAAACACCCCAAGCTGAGGAGCACACCTTCGAAAGCCAGGCGGCTGGACCTGTCCACCTCACCCACGGCATCACTCCAGGCTCAGGAAGACAAATCAGTAATCTGCCATACATCACTGTAGGCTGAGAGGAGGACTCCTGGATCAGCCCTTTCCTCCACCTGAGGTTCACCGGGGAGGTGTCATCCACCACTTCAACTGGAGTCAGGGGTGAGTTTATCTGAGGCAGGAGACAGTGTGAGAGATGTCCCAGCCACAGGTTCACCATAGACAGAATGCATTCTCGCTCCTGGGGACCAGGACGGCAGTCTACCTTCACCACATCTGTTTCACATCCAGACCTGAGCCTAAAAATACACTCCTGCAACATCACACTCCTCAGCCTCTGGGCTGGGCCCAGAGGTCGCATTCTCTACCTGCTGAAAGTAGCCGTGGTTAATGCCAAGGCAGACACAGTGTCATCTGCATTGTGGTGTTGATCCCCTTTGGCAGCCATGCTGGTTCTGTCTTTACCCATATAATGTCAAGTACTCTCCTCCTTGTACAAGGGTAAATCTCAATTGCAAGCCCAGTTGATTACAAACCCAAAACACTTCCCAAATTCTAGGAAAATACAAGAAAAGCCAACCTCAGAGCTTGCTGCATCGGGGTTCCCAGTGTGTCTTTCTCGTTGGTTTCCCTCACTCCCAATAGCTGCATGGTCTGGCCATTGCCTACTGTGAGTCTCCCAGGAGTACTCTGAGCTCAGAACTAGAGCCCACTGCTGGTCCTGCCCACTTGTGTTTCTCCATCCCTGGGTCTCGCTCCTTGGATGGCACTTCCTTTTCAGTAAACTCTTGCCTGGCACATGGCTTCTATGTGTCCTGCTCAGTTCTTTGTTTGGGATGCTAAGAACCTGGATTTCATGTGTGACACTGTCTTGATTACTTTTCTCTCATTGCTGAGACAAAATACCCAACGCCCAAAATGAAGGAAGGAAACGTTTATTTAGCGTACAGTTTGTGAAGGTTTCAGTCCATACTTGGCTGGCACAGAGGCAGAGTGGCACATGGCAGAGGGCAAACTGTTCATGGCAGCAGAGCACAGCAAAACAACCAGCAAAAGGGAAGAATGGCTGCAAGCAGCCTCTTCTCTTCCCTTACATTGTAAACAGGCTACCCCCATCCAGGGGGCGTGTAGCTCTCACACAATCTCCATGCCTTCCTCTTCCACAGGCTCAGGATGTATACAAAGTACGCACCCTGGCTTCCTGCTGAATCACTCAGCCAAACCTCCAGACTCCCCAAGTTGACACAATGTATCAACCATAACAGACACAAACACTGGCCTAGTGACCTTATCCCTCACTTAGCGACACTCAGGAATGGATTTGTAAGGAAAATGCTCCAATTCTAGCTAAAATACCCAAGCGCATGCATGTGGGAGATTCCCTCAAAGATTGCCCCCTAAATCTTCCTGATGATCAACCTTAGGAGCAACTGCAGCTGGTGCCAAAGGCTAGGGCACCCACAGCATATGTGATCAGCTTTCAGCATAGGTAGGCACTCCTGAGATATATCTTTGACTTCCAGGGAAACTTTATGATGTAAAGAACCCCAAGTAGCCTGTAGTTTTGCTTTTGCCTCTGGCCTATAGTGAGAGGTGAAGTACAAAGTACCTTCCCCACTCTTATCAGGGGTAGCTGTTGGTTTTTCTATAAAACCAAGATAACTCCTGGGTGGCAAGAGCATCAGACTCTCATATATCAAGAAGGCATTTTGTTTTGTTCTGCTGTCTAAAAATTGCTTTGCACCTTGAGAACCACCCAAAAAATGAGTATTTAGTTTGAGGATTAATAGTTAATGAGTCAGGTGTTTAATTTCGAGAGAATGAGATATAGCCAGAACCCATAGACAATACTCCTAAAAGGGATCTCTACCTGTAGACTGCTGGTGGCCAGAGGTAAAAATGATCTTTCACAGACTGCAGAGTCTTAAGAGTTAGTAGCCGCTGTGTTACATCCTAACAGAGTGACTGGTGGTGAGAATAGCAAAATCACTTAGTAACCACTAAGGAGAAGGGACAGAAGGAAGGGGAGGGGATTGAAGATGACGGAGATTATATATACCCCCCAAATGAGCATAACTGGTATGTATCACAAACATACCAATAAAAAGCAGTGGGAAACATAATCCACTTCTCGATCTGCAGCTTTCCTGATTCAGCTGACCATGTAGGCATTAGGAGAGGGGCACTTACAGCCCTGTGATTTGAGAATCAATTTCCACCACATAGAAGAACCATGAAATCTTTTTAATGTAGTCATTTCAACCTCATCTGTTATCTTGAGCAGACATTTGCTCATACTCTGGGCTGCTAAGTTAACGTTTTGAAGGCCAGCGTCCCCATGACTGTGTCTCACAGGTGGACAGGACTGTGGGTCCAGCCTACGCTGAGCCAGGGCACCAGAGGAGGAGACTGTAGGCCGATGGGGCATTTGCATTTAGGTCTGGGCACGGAAGCAGTGTCCCCCAGCTTCGCAGGGAACTTTGAGGGCTACTGATCATCCTGTCCCTGGAGGAAAGTGCAGCACACAAGCCTGACCTGGCAACAGAGACTCTGGGACCCTTTCTCCTCCCCTCATGGTAAGAACCACACAGTCCTCCACTGCTCTCAGCCTTTCTGATCCTTAATCAAGCTTTGGAAAGTTTCAAATCCTTTCCTCCCTTCTGGAAGAAAGACAAAGGCCGCCTGGCTGTCTCTGCTTTGCCCGCTCCCAGCTCCTCGCTGACACCAGTCTTTTCCCAGCCCCTCCACACAGCCAGGAGATGGAGCAGCAGTTTTTGCTGCTGGCCAGTGCTTTGTCAGACATGAACTTTAGTCCCAGCTATCTGGGCTCCCTGGTGCATTTCTCCAGCTGCTGCCAAGGCCCTGAGGAGAGCCTATACAAGCGGGAAACCCAGTTGATCTACATATTGGTCAAATTCGGAAGGCAACTCGTCCTTCCCGCTGAAAGAACAGAACACCACACTGTAGACAGGGTAGAGCAAAGACAGGAAGCGTGTCGGTGCAGATTTAGCTAAACTGTGGCCCACAGGCCTAGAAGTCTTGGTTCCTCCATCACTTTTGGCATACGAGGGTGGTAGTTTACATGCTCTGCATGAGGAGGCTTGAAGAAAGGCTTCACTTTTTAAAGGAAAAGCCTGTTTTTAAAGACCTGGGTTACCCTCACGGGTACAGCTTGGTCAACACATCCACCACCAATTTTCATCCTCATGGCCTGTGAGGAAAATTGTCCTCCCAGACTCCCTTCTGGTCAAGTATTAAGATTGCTGTTTAACGTCCATTAACCCAAGGTCCAGGTATGGTAGGAAGCACCATGCAATTGGTGGCTGTGTAAGATTAGAATGGAGCTGATAAATCCACATCACCTGCCGGCCTCAAAGCCATTGTGATGTCATGTCAGAGCACAGTGCAGCACCCACTGCATTTGAGAACACTGGTGTAATGGGACCTGGACCATGAGGACACTCTCATGAAGACAGCAAATATGTGGTGTGATCAACGTATATGATGGGTGAATGTTTAAATAAAACGTGTGTTACTGTAGAAAACACATTGCCGTGAACCACCCTCATAAAGTCCCCTCCCTTCCAAATATACTGCCACCATTCTCACCACTTTCTGAAGCAGTTCTGGGAGCCCTCTTTTGCCAGTGTCTTCGTAAGTTGTGTTGAAAACACAGAGCTGCTGATGTCAAGCCCCACCTGACAGAAGGGCAGGCCTGTAAAAACCTCATGGTCTGTCCTTTTCCATCCCAGTCACCAACTTCCAGCTCTTTCCTGGAGCCAAAGTGCTCGAGAATGGTGTTTTTAGCTGACTTAGGATGCAGAGGCAGCATGACAGTGCAACCAAAGACACTCTTGTAGCTCATCGAAGGTACATGCATAGGGACTGCATCTCATTGCATGGAATTATAACAGAATGAATTATGGGAAAGGACATGTGCAGCACATGCAGCTGACCTGACTCAGCACCCATCAGTCATGCTGCCAATCACTCTTGGGACGACCCAGTGGGAGGTGCCTCAGATCCAGCAAAACATTTTAACCCTTGTACCTCGTGCCCTCGGTGGCTCCTAGTGCTTTCTATTTGCAGGCCATGCACTCTGATCATTCCTTGCCTTAATGAACTTCCCTGCTTTCCTCTTACCATGTGAAATTCTTTCCTCATTGCACCCAACAACCTAGGAACCCATCCGGGACCCCATCTCCATGGTAACACCTGTGTTTACTACATCTCCAATTGTATCAAGAGGCCATGTCCATTTACTTACCTGGGTCGTCTAGGTTTAGTTTAAGTGTATGTTATGATATTTTCATGATGATGAAATCACCTATGATTCATTTCAAGATATATCCCTGCCATTAAGTGACACACGACTGTACTCATTTTAATCTGCAAGTGCACTTGAAAATTTCAAATTTAGTGAATTGGAGAAATTTTTATGCCCATATCTTATATCCTGAGCAACTACTTTAAAGGTAACAACATGTAATGTGTTAACTATTGTTATTCTCCTATTATTTTGTTAAGAAAATTTGTTTTGTATTTTTTCTATAAAATAAAAATTTTGAATTTAGAATTTGAAATAAAGTACCAAATACAATATATTATACTATTTTAATATAATTATATCCACTGTTAATGGAGATGTGTTAAAGGTAAGCAAGATAAAAATATAGAGGTTTTACCTATTTATATGTGCAATTCTAGATGTTTGTTACATAGAATGGAGCATTCTATGTTACATTTCTGAGAAGAAATGTATTGAGGACCATTTCACTATTACAGAATGCAAGCTTTCAAGTAGGATACGTGGCACTTTCTTTGTTAACAAAACTCTTTGCGTATATGCCTAGACAGCATTGTGGGAAAACTGACAAAATAATGACAAGTGATTGTCCTCTGGGTATTGGCGGTATTGTAAAGGAAAATAAGAGGCAGTCATATTTTCACTTTATACATTTCAGTTTCTGTCATTTTAAATAGAAATCACTTGAAAAGAAAGCAGAAATGCTCTTGGATAGCATGTGGTTTGAATGAGCAGACTTGATCCTATTGTCTAATATTCTTATAATTACATTTCTGTAATAAAAGTAAAGAAATGTAATAAAGAAAGTGTCCAAAGAAAGTAAATATTGATCGACAGCATGGTCCTTCCTTTGCCAGCACTGTTCATTCTGTGTATTATTACTTTTCACAGTCTGGCAGCAAGCCTCAGGGCCGCAATCTGTTGCTGCCCCTCACTGTCACATGGTCCGTCCAGCTCCCAGAGGATGCTATCGGGTGGGATCCACCCAACTCTTTTTCATGTAGCAGGACCCTACAGGAAAGATTCTTACCCATCCAATTCCTTCCCCCCACGTGTCAGGCTATGGCCATTTGGGCTCAGTAGATACGCATTCATTCCATCTATCAACACTGAGTGTTGATATTTTGCCTATTACCTTGAGAACCCCTGAGATAAAAGTGACAGAAACTCTGCCATACCAGTAGTGTAGAATTCTGAGTAATAATGCTGCTGTAGAGGGCTGGGAATATAGCTCAGTGGAATAAGCACTTGCCTAGCAAGCGTAGGGTCCTGAGTTTGATCTCCAGTACCGCCAAAAAAAAAAAAAAGAGTCACAAATGCTGCTGTGTCCTTGTCCCAAGCCTGAGAACCTATAAATACAGTATCTTAAGTAGTAAGATATAGTTCAAAGCTATGATTTAGCTAAGGGTCTTGAGATGGAGAGGTCATACCAGCTATCTAGGTGGGGCCACTGTAACCTCAGTGGTACTTGTGAGACGGAGGTGAGAGAATGAGGGAGAGCAGAGACTGGAGGGATGGGCTTTGAAGTTATTGCACTGGGCCTTGGATCCAGGAGTGGAGTTGATCTCTAGAAGCCAAGAAAGGCCAGGAACTGAATTTTCCCCTTAGCCTCCAGAACGAATCTCCTGAGCTGTGAGAATAAATACTCCTTGGTTTAAATGCCCGCCATGCAGTCATGGTCATGGTCAGCATACAGGAAATACCCAGCGTGCAGTCGTGGTCATGGTGAGGTGGGATATGCCTATGAACCTCAGTTGTCACCTGCCTGGATCAGAAGACCCTAAGAGAGGTGACTGGGGTGTAAGGCACTCACCTCGTCAAGGGGTTGACTCTTACAGGAATTTGGAATTGAATGAGATACTAGAGGATGACTCATGAAGGCATGCCCTTGGGGACAATTCCATGTCCCCAGCCCCTTTCTGTTTGGCTTCTTTCTCATTCTCTGTTTCCTGGATGCCACAAACTGAGCAGTATTTCTCTGACACATATTTTCACCATGCTCTTTCTGCCTAAGAGGGAAGGTACCATGGTCTGAAACTTCTGATACCACAACATCAGCCTTTGCTCCTCCAAGTTGCGAGAGTCAGGTGTTCTGTCCTAGCTTTGAAAAATGGTAGCAACAGGAGGAGTGTTACTAAACTGTCAGGAAGCAAAATATATTGTTTGAACTAATTGAAATCATGACCATATTTAATTTGATTGTTGGTAAGTTTCTTAGAAAATAAATTTTTTATTTTTGCACAATTTTAAGTAGAATGTCTCCTGTCTTTGTTGTGACTATGCCAGAAAAAAAGTGTAAGGGCAGAAGATGTTCTGCGCAAATATACATGTAAATTCTGTGGAGTTTATTTCAACAGTTCTACAAGCAATAGAAATTCTGCAAGGATTGAAATTCTTAATTTTTAATTTTACCAGCATGAAAATGGCACAGAACACATTACTAAAATGCTACATGATCCAGTTACAACTGGATCTTTCACTTACATATTCTATTTTGTGTGGAATAGAAGATATAAAATACTCAACACCTGCTAATTAAGACATTCAGTAGAATAGTGTTCTCTCATAGCCTCTTCTTGGTTGAACAGAAGTATAGAAAGACAGCTAGATATGAAGAGTTGTTTTTTGACACATCTAAGGAGGTATAAGGATTCTGTTCTACAGAGAGTGAGTTTGACTGGCATGGATTAAATGATCACCCACCATGAGTGTATTTTCCAATTCCTCTGAACCAGGATTTAGAGAGAACTGCATAATATAAGCCCCACTCTTTGCTGATTTGAGCGTGGATGGGGCAAGTTGACAGTGTTAAATTGGAAGAAAGCCCAGTGAGACCTTCACACAGCAGATCCTTTTGGGTTCACATCTTCTGAAATACAGCTGGAGCATTTTCACTAGATGCTGTAACTTTCCTTAAGATGAGCTCCTTTTTAGGGTTTTTAAATCTCTTATGCAAACAGGCCTGGCAGGCACATGCTGCAGCATTTATTCTGGAATCTGCATTGTCATAGGTCATCCTGAGTAAATAGATCTTTCTCTAAAACTCCTTGGAAATGACATCGTATCTTGGAAAAAGTCACAGGGCTTCTTGCTACCTAAAAAGATTAAAGTTAAGGTGTCCACACACTCGGGATGTCCCACATCTCATGGCTCCTGTGGCCTCACATCCGCCTGCCTGCCCCAGTCTGGGAGCTGTGGTTCTGCTTCCCGCCACGCCTTCCATGGTTCCAGATGTGGCTAAGAGCCAGATGTGGCCACTTGGGTTTTTCTCAAGTTCTCTGTGGCCTCACCCTCCCTGCTGCTTTAATGTTTCAGTAAATATTTGTTAAGGGATTGATGCTAACATTAATCTTTCCATATCTCTCAAATGTCCTAGCTACAGAAAATAAAAGGATCAACGTATGTGTAGGAGAAGAGTCCCATCAACCTCCCTCCAGAAGGGAAGAGTGTGTATTTAGACACAGCATGTCTTTTTCTCCTGAACATTATTTTGAAACAGCCTCTCATTTTCCCCATGCAGAAAGACTTTTCCATTTCCAAGGGTCAGCCTTTTATTAAAAGGTTGTATATATTTTACTATGGTCACCATAAGAACAGTTAATCTCACTATGCTGTCTAACAGAGTTACCTAGTATAAACTCTGTTTATCTCATCAGGATGATTACTTTCTTTTTACTTTATATTCTAAGGTTTAAAAAAATTCATTAAGAATTATAAAGGTCCACATGACTGAATATATGATTTAGTAGAAAATACCTTAAATGAAAAATAGCATAAATGAATATGAGACTTTAGTCCTGGTAAGTCTGCTGGGCCTATGTGCACATGTGATAGTAATGTCTATATCCAATTATTTTATTTTCTGGTCTTGATTACGCCAAAATTTTCCATTTCCAAAATGTTTTTATTGTGTTATTAATTTAGGGCTCTAATATCTTTTTAAAAAGTTCATATAACTGACCTGGTGGGAAGACCTGGCTTAGGTATAAAGTAACAATAGTCCTCTATCACTGAACCACAGAGTCTGGCATAATCCATTCACACAATCAGTGTGTGAAGAACTTCAAAATGCTATACTACTCTGTGTCATTTGGACATATATTAGAGCATCAATTAACTTATGTATTGGATATAAAATAGAGAAAAACTCCAAAGGGACTTTCCTGTGAGTCAGTATCCTTTTATTGTTCTACTGCATTATTCTATCATTTGCAAAAATTGTTATGAACTTTCCTGTTGGAAAAAATTAAATGCTTTCTCACATACTTGTGCAATTATCATGGTATGCCTATTAACTTCAATGCATTTTTGTTACATATCTTAGCACATTCTTGATATTTATTTCACATGTTTTTCCTCCATAATCAGTATGCACTCCTAAAGGTTGTGTCAAGTCAGAATTTTCATGAATTCGCAAGAACTGAATATAAATATTTCTAATTTATAAAGTGTATCCCAGTTTAGAAACTTAGATATTAACCCCCTTAATATCCAATGTCTGGGCCTTGTTTTCATGTTGTGTTACTTTTTATTGTTTTAAATACATAATGTAAATGAAATTTTTCAAATACTGTTTGTGTAATCCCATGACTGAAACATATAGATTCTTCTTGTCATTTACTTTGACACGAGCTCCTAGAAATCAAAGACCATTTATTACTCATCTAACTAACCAGCTACCGACAGTGCTGTAAGAACAATACATGAATGTGAGAATATACCTGGGTCTTTATCGATTGCAAATTGATTTCACTCTTGTAACAGTGAAGGTAAATCTCTGGAGTACATCCTGCGTGATATGAAATCTTCTGCTGTGGACAATATAGTCCAACTGGCGACATTTTTCTGTCCGTATTATTAGAGGAAACACCTCAAATCTTGACATTGTTCTTTCCATAGAAGGACTTCCATTTCTCTGCTCATCATTCTTCATTTGCTTTTCCCCTGGGGAGAGGAATGGATTTGGTGGGTTTCTTAGTTTGGTCCATAGAAGGCCACATCTCAGGCTCTCCATCTTGGGCAGCTCCCTCCCTGCAGAGAACAAGTCCTCTGATTTGCTACCACTTGAAACAGTCGGAGATGTGGAGTCTGGGCTGTGTGTCACAGGGAGGCATCTGGTGGCTGTGGTAGGATCCTGTCCAGGTGGGAGGTCTGCTGAGAGCTGCAGTTCACTATGAGAAGCCCACAGTTATCACGTACACAGCCAGTACTCAATGTGCTATTTTGATCTCATTTTTGTTATATGCTTTAGTGCTTTAGGTTTTATTGGGAAAGAACCTAAGCAGTGAAGTCCTGCAGTTTGGGGAAGGAACTTTCAAATCAGAGGTGAAGTATTTGTGACTCAAGCATTGAATAAGAAATTTTAGGACTTGGAAGAATTGCATGGGTCAAAGTACTTTGTCATGACTAAGGCTGCTGTGATATCAGGGAGGGAATTTTACACACCAGTGTCACCAAACTAGGAAAGTGTCACCAAATGTGGTGCATTGCTATAGCTGCAGTGGGCACAGTGCTCTTTTCTTGGAAGGGCTGCCATGGCTGACTCTGTCACATGGGTGTCTGTTCAGTTGCATGGCTGGCTGCTCATTGCTGGAGCCTTAAACTTGAGACTTGAAGTGAGTGGACCGAAGGGCACTAGCCTTCGGCAACATTTCTTCTTGTGTAAGGCAGTGCTCACTTTCCTAAAGAGAGGGCTGTGTCAGGAGAGTGCCTGATGGGAGGAGTATCAGAAAATGGGCTTCAAGCCATAGGAATAGGCTGTTGCCACTAGATCTTCAGTTAAACAAGCATAGCCTGGAGAAGCTTGCAGAGGAGGATTAGTGTGGGGTGGAAGTTTCTTATAAATGATAACAAAAGATACAAATGAAGACTAAAGCAGAAACCATGCTGCACTCTTTGTGATCCTTTATCTCTGCAGGATAGAGACACTAAGACTCAAGGCGCTGCCTGCATCTTTGCAACACAACGTGGGTGAGGGCACACGCTAGGACTGCTGGCCACAAGGCTGGCAGCACATTTGACGGCTATGACCTGGTTTGATTTTCATTCCGGGACCAGACCTAATGTTGTGGAAGATGACTTCAGTCTTCTGTGCTTGTACACAAGATCAATAGTCAACACTCACCACATGATCTGTGATTAATTGGGGTATGCATTGATTAATTACATAGTTTATCACCATGGCTTTGTAGTTTGAAGGCCCAAATTAAACAGTGTTTGGAGGAGCACATGGAAGGGTTGTTGATTTTCCTAATATTCTGTGGCTTAAGCTTCAGAGGCATTGAAACAGAAGATTTAGTTCAGGAAACCTCTGAGGATCGTTCTTAAGCTGAAACAAATGTTGGAATACAACACATGTGAGCCTGAAACACAGGCTTCAACTGGAAATGCAAGCAGTTAACTGTGAATGCACACAGAGGAAAAGGAAAGGCATCTCGCTTAAGCCCAGAGGGTGGGAGTGCCTTCACACTAAGCCCCCAAGCTTTTGAAGGGGAGCATGGCTGTGATAGACTCTGAACACTAGATCCCACCCACTGCCTCCGACCCTCACTCTGAGATCACAGACACAGATGCTGTCAAAGGGCCTGGGCAACATGCTAGCAATGCCAAAACCAAGTTTGTCTGTGTGCATTCCTTTATTCAGAAAGCATTTAATTCTGCTGTGATTGCCAAGCACTTTACGCTGGTAATGCATATTCATGTTCGTTAGAGACAGTTTAGGAAGCAGCTACCGGTGAGGAATGAAAAACAGACTCAAACATTGGTAATCTTTCTGGATGACTTAGAAACTATTAATAACTTCAGTAGATACACATTGAAGTTTTTAAACTTCAAATCACTATGGAAAGAGAGTTTTACTTTGGAATTCCATTCATTTAGGTTCTAATTCTCAAGATAATTTTATTTATCTATGAGAATTTGATCGTAGAGGAAAAGTGATTCAAATGTGGTGTAAATTATTTGCTGGTGATTTTCACAGGAGTATTTTTGTAGAATTACTTGAGTTCATGGAAGGGCTGCTGATAGGCCAAGGAAAACCTAGAGTAAGAAATAGAAGAGGGGGTGGAATTTCAGCACTGGGTACATTTTGACCTGGCAGCTAATTTAAGTATTGGATTCTTGTAAACCCTTTCAAGCTTGCATATTTTCCAAAAACACTTATAAATGCTACAGTTTCACTGTGGATTGCTTCCCAAACTCATGTAGAAATTAAATGTTATTATGAAGGTGGGAACTTAATCCAACTATAGTGTTTCAAGTGAGGCCCTGGGAAATGATTAGTATTAACTAAGGTCATTAGGGTAGAGGCCCTGTGACCGGTGCTTGTGGTTTTCTAACAAGAGAAGACCAAGGACACAGATGTTTCCACCACCTTGTGAGATGTCACGGGGCTTCTACCAGGGTCCGCTCCATCCTCTTGGGACTTTCAGCCTTCAGAGCCATGAGCCAAAATAAGTTTTATATATTTACAAGAGCACCGCCTGGGTTATCTCATTTCAGTAACAGAAATGGATAATAACGAAGGAGCTGCACTTTATTTTATGTCTTTTCCTCATCTATCCCAGTAGAATGAATCAACGTTCTTGATCATGATCTTCATAATCAGTACAATGAAAACAAGAAAAAGAAACATCTAGGGCTTCTTACGAGGCCGTTTTCATTCTTCAAGACGACTTTGAGTAGCAGGAGGTCTATAAATAAAGCGCTCTTGGATACTTTCGGGCCTGTCAGGTACCGGCTTAAGTCCTTGGTGAGGATAATATGAGTTCCACAGAAAACATGGTCCCGTCCTTTCATGGAGTATCTATCTGGGCTTGCTCCTGAGCTGACTTTAAATTTAGTGGTAAAGTGGTCCTGCTCTTCAGAGAATACCCTTCAGTCAGCTAGGTCTGGTGTGTGATCGGTCTGAAAATCTGTAACTCGGATGTGACATGAACAAGCCCATTGTTGCTGCTCCCCTGGGCTGTATTCTGAAGCAGCTCTTTCCAGGAAAAAGCAAACAAAAAACAAAGGACGGAAAAACTGTAGGATTTTACTCCACAACTTTCTGGCCCTTGATTTTCTTTTATTGGTTTCAGAAATTGGTAAGGGGAAAAACAGTATATTTTCATAACCAACAGAATTGACTCTATCAATTTAAAACTCTAAAGGCAATTCTTTTTAGCAGAAAGAATGAGGCTCCTGAGTAGCAGATATACCTCGGAGGGTGGTAGTGCATCATTTTAAATATATTATTTATGACTTAGTTTATAGGAGCAGAACATTTTAGGAACAACTTCTTGAAGATTCTAAAATTTGCCTCTACTACCAAGAAAAGACTAAATCAATTGTTTATTGTGTGGAATTACCTAAAAATCCTAGTCAAACTGTTTTAAGATTTTTAGATTGGTTCCCTGTTAAGACAGGATGTGCTGATCTACTAAGAGAAGAGCTTGACTGTGATCTGAATTACTCTGCACAATCACTTTATGTCAGATTCACTGGGTCTAGGCTAGTGTGGCATAAGGATCAGGAATCAGCTGGTGTCACCCACTGACAGGACAGTTCCCTGCAGTGTTACATTAGGGTTCACCTTGTCACGTAACTGTGAACTTGCTCGGACCATCTCATGACCTTCTTAGGTTAGCTGCTTTTACTCCTTATGTACCAACTCTAACGTTGGTTTTCATCTTCATATCTCTTAATAAAGAAAAGACTTGGAATAGAAGATCGAAACTGCCAGAAGACTGGAGTTAGAGTTGAGACTCATTATAAACACAACAACTATGACAAAATACTTCAGATTATTGCATTCTTTCCTGAGTTGATGAGGTGCCCTGTGATGCAAGGTTATGTAATTCTTTACATCCAGAGGTCAACAGCCACTATTCTGTTTTCCTTACTGAAAAGGTAATACATCTCATGCTCACTTTTTAAAGTGCAAAAATGCAGTTTAAATGTGCATCAAAGTCAAAAACTAAACCCAACACATAAATTTCATTCTCTGGAATATGCCAAGCTTTCAGTTTTCAGTGTGATAAGCTGTCACTGAATTTTTTAGTTCCCCTTTAATAATTGATCTCTAGGCTTAAAAGAGGAAAAATTCCTAAATGCATGTGGGTTGATGTTCTCTTTAGAAACACATTTTTCTCACTGAAAATTGATTGATTCCTCCTAAGTCTACAATTACAAAGTTCAGAGACATATGTATTAAAAATGAATGTGAGCATGAAAAGATTCAGTTTCATATACTACCTATGCTATGAGGGAATGTTAGTAAAAAGAGAGGAAAAAAAGAAAATACTTTATCTTATTTCTCAACTGTAAAATTTGAGAAATAATTTATTACCTGCCTGAATATCTTATTCATCTGTAATGACCATGCTAGCTTTCAAGTACTCATGTATTTCATATAAATTGAATAACCTCTAACAAGTAATCATGTGGTATTTAAATATTCATCTCAAAACAAAGATTCAAAGAAAGTGACAGATGCAGTAAAAAGGATTCATCAGAGATTCTTTAAAGGCAAAAAATTTTTTGACGTTTCTCAACAAAAGAAAATTTAGAATCACAGAATTAAATGTCAAATTGGCAACATTCCTTATACTGATTCAGTCAGCATTGCCCATTAGCATGAAAAATAATTCTTTATAATATTTTTGCTCATGTTGGAAGTATGCAATGAGTGAAAATAAGAAAGCATATAAAAGATGTCAGTATTTCAAAGCTAACCCATAAAGAAAAATAATAAAAAAGATTGCAGCCATCTAGACTTACATGCTAATTAGAATGATTTGTCACTCTTTAGCAAATGAAGTTAGAAAATATGGTGAAACACTGACTAGAGTGGAAAATTTCAGAGGAAATATTAGTGCACTACAAAACCTAGAAGCTTGAGTTAAATCTACTTGGAAATACTGATGCAAAAGCTTGGTTTTACATTTAGCAATGTCTCTAATAAATTAGTTTTGCATAGTGAATCTTCCATGAAAATCTACGACCTTTGAATCTTATATTCAGGACGCTGAACAGAGATCAGCTCACCCAGCTACTCACCTCGCAGGCCCAGAAGTGAGCCCTGTGTGTAATGGATCACTCACACGCCACACTCCTGTGTGTAACGGATCGCTCACACGCCACACTCCTGTGTGTAACGGATCGCTCACACGCCACACTCCTGTGTGTAATGGATCGCTCACATGCCACACTGGATGGGAACCAGTACTAGAAAGTCAACCCAGGAAGTTAGTTTTTCTGAATTTTAAACTGCTTATCAGTTCCAGAATTGATGATCTAGGGATGTCACAGGAGCCTAAAAAATGGTCAACCTCTCAAATTGTACCAAAAGAATAAAGAAAGGCTAGAGACTTACTACTGTATTGTTTTAATTATTTAGGAGGAATTACTTATGTGAGACTCAGGTCCCACAGCCAAGGACCAGAGGTCTTTCCATTGAAACCGAAAACAGCAGGATGATGTTTCCTAGATGCTTTGGGATACAGCGGCACAACCAATCACTCTGGAGGTCCGTACAAGCTGCTCAGAAGCGTTCCCTTCTTCTTGGATCCACACCCAGGTAGAAAATCTCATCCTAACGAGTCTGTTCCACAGATTTATTTTCAGGCTTTGATATGTTGTATTAGAGCAAAATTTCAACAAAAGTTGGCTTTTCGTTTTATTTTTTACAGAGTGTAAAATGTGTGGGAAGAGTCTTATCTACTTGGGCCATCCTGTTTATATGCCTTCATATATTTAGTTTATATACAAAATATTTGTTTTAAACATTCATAAAACTCTTAACATTATAAATGGCAAACCTTCCCCTACCTCTCAAATATCGTTCACAAGGATTCTAGCTCAATAGCCATGAATTCCTGTTGTTTCCACTGAATTTAGCAATTTTCTTGAAAGAGTATTTTTTGTTCTTTTCTGGAGGTTTTACGCTTGCATGAATGTGTTATTTTACTCGTTTTCCATGCATTCCTTTTTGCACAGTGCCTATCACACTCCTCCTTCCTATGACGGTTTACCCTCACTGTATGGTGGATTTAACATATGTGCTTTTTCCTCTTCGCTTTCTTTTCAGGGCCCGTCCCTGTGCTCCAACTTTGATATCATTGGCCAAAATCGCCAGACTAATACATGTAACTATCCACTTAGAATTATTCCTGCTGACCCAGTGTTCATTCCCTCCCACGAACGTGCTGCCTTTACATTTGGGACACAGCCACGTATTTTTTTTTCTTGACCAGTACTATGTAAAGAATAAGGACCAAGCACAGAACTTCATGATTTTGTCAGAAATTTTCTCACCGGTTTTATCTGCCATAAATAATTTTCAAGAAAAATAATTTACAGTTATTATCTTTGTAAATATAGCAGAAAATTGCCACTGAAATGTGTAGGTAACTCTTAGCCCTTTACTCAATTAAATCCACCAACTTTAAAGAAAATTACCAGTTTAACTTTGTTTTGTCAGTTCATTTGTTCTAGCATGACTTTAAAAATTTATAACACACCATTTGGCCCTGTCATTCCATAACAATTTATTTCAAGCTTGGCTGCCCTTTTTCAGCCTGAAATACATTTGTCCATAGCTCTAACATATGGCTTTAATACACTTTTATCAATTGTGTAACTTTGAAGTTACAATGGGATATCAAATCCCATCTTGAAGGAAACTTTAGGGTAGACTTTATGGCTTATTTAATCATACATTTCATTTTATTTCCTGTGGAAAGCAGGTATCTCTTATTGATTGCAAAATAGTTTTGGGGATTTTTCTTAAGACCTCAAGAAAAGTGATTTTGTAAGAGTTATTCTGTGCATTTTCTCAGGTCTTTGTGCTTGATTTTGTTCACCAGCATTAAATGTCAGATTTGAAATGATTCCGTGGTTTAATAATTCTACATGGATCAATGCTATCACTTTCTGCATGGTAAAACGTTTTTTAGGATTAATCTTAGTTAATTTAAATTGCCCTCATTTTTATCATTATATCACTTGCCATACTTTGATGTAGAGATTTTAACAAGATTCTTTTGTGTTGTAAATTTTTACCAACCTGTAACAAAGTATAAGTGCTGTTTTAAGAAGCTATGGAGGAAATTATGCTAAGCGAAGTAAGGGAGGCCCACAAAGAGCAGTCCTGTGCTGACTCACTTCTAGGGAAAATCTAAAACAGAGCTGAACGTGTTGAACCAGGAGCACGGCAGCTGCTGGAGGTGAGGTAGAGTGAGGAACACGGGCGAACACTGCAGTTTTGTGTGGTGAGTTAGTGTGGAGATCTCACAGACTGAGAGAAGAATGCAGTTAATCATGGCATGTTGCATTTTAAAGTTGAATGGAAGGATAATTTTTAAGTAGTCCTAGCAGAGTTACCAAGGAAAGGCACGTGTCAGTTGGCTCCGGTACTGACCATTTCGCTGTGCAGATGTGTGCCAAAGATGGTAACTCCGACAAGAATGAAAGTGGGGGTTGGAGTCAGGGGAGGGGACGGGAGGGAAGGGGAGGGGATTTTAAGAACAGCCAATCTGCATTATATACCTGTGCCCACTCCCTGAGATGGTCGTCACCTGCGTACAATGAAAACATGTAGTAATGAAAAGCAACGCAAAGGAAAGCTGCAGGAAGCACCGAAGGATGGGCTGTGAGAGAGAGACTGGACCAGAGATACAACCGGGGCCACCCAGGGGGTGAGGCAGGCAGTGTGCTTGTGTGCCACAGGGCTGTGTGGACTGTGGCAGGGGCCAGGGCCTCAGAGACTGAGGCCACAGTCAAGGAGAACTCGACCCAGTGCAACATAGATGGTAAAGGAGGAAGGAGGGAAGAAGCGCACAGGGCATTTCGGCAATCTGCACTTGGTTGATCATGAGAAACACATTTAACTACTTTGACAAAAAACTTATGTACACTCTGACTGTGTACAATAAAAGTAAACTTTAGAAACTGATCCGCTTTGCATAATACAGTGAAGGGGTGGGCGTGGAGGGCGGGTGCAGGCACAGCCTCTGTCTCTCACTCCTCCCGTGTGTGGGGCCCTCAGCTTTCAGCTCGGGCTTTGATATGGATTCTACGTTGTCACATGTGTCCAGTTTACAACCTGGAAGGAAAGGAGGCCGCTGGAAAGTTAGTTATCATCACGAAGACTCCAACGAAATCATATATACACATACACTTCTGGAAAGCCACTATTGAAGAAATGAGTATATTTCACCTTGTCATTTATCTTTGTTTTTTACATAAATGTATCATTTTATACAATATTATAAACTTTATGGCATTGAGTTGGAGGCTTTGGAACAATAACATTTAATATTGGTAGGTTAATGTTTAGAACTTCTTACAATTTTATTAGCTGTTTTATTTTTCTCCTGTTTTGTGGACTTCTATTTTCATTTCTTATTTTCTGAGTTATTTGTGTGCATGTGTGATATATATATCATTACTTGGTAGAACTTACCATTGTAATTACTTGCCTGTATTTTCTGGGTGGTTTAGAGATTATGATATGCATACATAATGTTAATATTGTACTTAGAGATTTGCATTTTCCCAGTGACTTTTATATTACAGCTATGATAAGTATAAATCTACATACATTGAAATATGTTCCAAACATTTTTATAGTTTTCACCTTAAACACTCCTGCATATTTTATAAATTGCAAGTGATAAGGTGCCTCTCTACATTCGCCTCGATGTGTGTTCTTCTGTTCCCTCCTCATTCTTGGAAGCTCAGTATTCCTGAGGACAGCATTCACATTTACCTTGATGTTCTTCTATTAGCATTGCCGATCGAGAAGGCCTTTCAGAAGTAAATCCTCTCTCTAGAGAAGATCTTTATTTCTATCTTATACCTGAAGGTCATTTTTGCTGAGTATAAAGTTCTAGACTGACAGTTCTTTTACTCACATGCTTTCATGATGTTGTCCCATCGTCTTCCAGACACAATGACTTCTGATAAGACATTCACTATCATTGAATTTGACATTGCATTTAGCTGCTTTAAAGAATTATTTTCCTTAATCTTTGCTTTTGGACAATTTGATTATACTGTAACTGGATGTAGCTTTTCTTTGATTATCCTCTTGGAGCCTTGAGCTTCTGGAATCTATCAGTATATGTCTTTTACCACATTTACAATCATTTCAGCAATTACTTCACATATGCATGCACTTGAATCTTTACACATGCGTTTGTGTTTGTGTATGTAAAATAAACGCAGCCGCAGAGTTTGTGTTTCTGAGACCCCAACTGAACAAGCTAAATGTGTTGCAGGTTTTCGTAGGTGCTGTGCAATCTGTTAATTTATTATCAACCTTTTGTTTCCTGCCCTTTAAGTTGAAAGCAAAATAAGCAAGCTACCAGTGGGCCTTATGCTGCCTGCTCCCCTGCTCTCAGGAGACAAAGTGCTGCCCACTCAGCGACCCCAGCCACAGAGCACTATTCAGCTGTGCATTTCCCACTAGGTTCTATTGTTTTAAAAGTCTCATTTTCACTTTTTCTTTCTTATTAATGCCATGTCTGCTTTATTTTTACTGCTCTAAAGCTTTGTTGTTTGTTTTTGGTGGTTAGTCGAGGACCGGTCCCTTCAGATCTCCAAATCTCCATTATGTCCTTGAGGTCTATCCAGTGCTCCATAAGCACAGGAGTTGGCCTGATACACAGGTGGGTTCACATGCAGAATTAGGAAGTCTCCAGCCGTTCTGGGATTGATCTGTACTCTTTGCAGACAGCATCTTGTTCCTCTGAAACAAAATGATTTCTGTTGCAGTTTTGGCTCTTCCACCTTGCTTCACTTCTCCCAGGAGCTCCTACCCAAGTCTGAGTAGCAGACCTCACGGGTCCCGTTCCTCAGACTGAAGCTCCCTCTGCAAGGGAACCTGCTTTCACTCTGTTTCTCAGGATTTCGGGCAGCAGTGGGTTTTCACTGTTGCTGTTTGTTTATCTCTCATTTAGAGATTTCAGGCCTCAGCCCTGTAAAGGAAGGTGGTGGTGGGTTTATCTCATTACATAATTGAAACACATTATTTTTCCATTTTCAAAAATGCAATATATTACAAATAATTATTTGATATATACATTATTAGGGGCCTTTTAGTCTTAAGCCATGACTTTACAAATGAGGGGATGCAAAACTAATTAGCTGTAATTATCAACATGGCTAACATTACATCACATTCTGTAGACATGATTAAAATGTACATTTTCTAATGATGAACTACATGGGAAGCACTGGGAAGAGTTAAGGTTCACGTGCATAATTATATTTATTCACGTTGAGAAGTAGCACATTTATTTTTATTCAATCAACAAGTGTTTACTTAGTAGGAAGAAAGTCCCTAGTTTTAATTTCACATAAAATGTTGAAAGTTATTAACAGATATTTCATGAAAAAGAAAAAAAAGGTACTGTGACAAAGTTTCCAAAAATGTTTCAGTATATTTTCATCAGAGCAGCTAGTATTGGCAGTATATTTTATGTAATTTCACTCTAAATTATCATCTTATGTTGCAATTGCATAACTTTAAGCTTTTGCTTCATATACATGTATCATTAATTTGCTTACTCATTTGTGTTTTTCGGTACTGGGGGTTGAACCCAAGGCCTCACACGTGGTAGCCTGTACTAAACAGCTACATACTCAGTGTCTTTATTTCACTTTGAGACAGGATCACATTAAGTTTCCCACACTGGCCTGCAAGTTATTGATTCTCCTGGCTCTGTCTCCCGAGTAGCTGAGACTACAAGTGTGTGCTTAACCTTCAGCTTGCTGATGTCTGTAATAATACACAGATTCTGGAGGCATTGTCAGTATAGTGCCTTAGTGATGCGGTCAGGAATTAGCTGAGAGGATATCAAACTTCACCCATGGGTACAAGATCTTCAGAAATTCCAGTCCCACCATGACCTCCGTGAGCCTCAAACCCAGGCAGCTTTCTGGACACCTTCCTTTGTGTTCCCAGACATTCTCCAATTGCATCATTTGCCTGAGAGCATAGATGTGAGCCAAGTCACCCTCAGTAACTAAAATGGTCATTTGTGTTTCAGAAGCACTCTTGGAAGAGCTCATGGGAAGTCCTGCACGTTGCCTGCAGTATATAACTCTGAGCAGCTGAGTGCATAACCTAGTGGCAGAGCATTTACCTCATATAAGCCAGGTTCTAGGTTTCATCACTAGTTCTGAAAGAAAAAAACACACAACAAAATAAAAAACTCACAAAGACAAGGAAATATTTTGATTTTGAATCAAAGGTCCATAGTACAGAGTGTTTTTTAATAAAATATAATGATATACATATTTTCTCCATGAAAATTTTGATTTGGCATTAAACGCAATGTGACTCAGATGTTTCCATCTAAACCCACTTACAGAGAACAGTGAACGTGTGTCCTTTGGGCCTGTGTCCCTCACCTGCATCCTTAGTTCAGATGATAATTATCTGAAGAGACACCTGCACATAATTTATGTGAATACAGCGTCTTGGGAATTTGCCTTAAAACATAATTCCTGAATTCATTGCTAGTTTTGGATTCAAGGCATCTAGTAAAAGGCCGTGTTCCAGAAAGATGTGGAGAAATTGTCTAGGGGATTCATACATCCCAGAAACACAGGGGATGGGGCAGAATAGAATTTGAATAGCAATAGTTAGACAAATGTTCATGCAAGGCTGGGGTGCCTGAATGAGATGCCCACCCATGTTTCATGCTAGAGGTTAATGGCTCAGTGGACGAGTGTCCTGCCTGGCCTTGGGCCTCTCTGGGCAGGGCTGTGGGGCGGGGGCCGGCACTCTTCCCTTGCAGAGGTTACCAAGTGCTACTCCTGAGGGCCAGGGCTGTGTGTGACCCACAGGCACATGAGGGCATGACAGGTACTTTCTTACATTCTTAACCATAAGAGAAGTTAATGTTTCTATTCTAAGATTATATCCTTTAAATTTTAAAAACTATAGTGTCATTTATAGGAAATGAATTTGACAGAGCAAAATATTGTTTATTCTGTAGTATTGAGTTAAAATGCTTTGCTTTAATTTTTTTCCTTTTTTTTTTTTGTCCTGGTGGTTGAATCTAAGGCCTTTTCACTGAACTACATTCCCATTCCTTTTTTGCATTGTTTATTTTGAGCAGGGTCTAGCCAAGTTGCCCAGGCTAGACTGGAACTTGTGATACTCCTGCCTCAGCCTCCCACGGTGCTGGGAAAGCATCTTGTGTTGACCATTTAGCAAGAGGACTTGTATGTTGCTTTAAGACAAGAGGATTAGATTTGGTAATGTGAGAGAAATAATGAAGTAACCCTGTTCTCTTGCCCTGGAACACTGGAACTGGCTGTAACTCGATTCTTACATGAGCCCCAGAGGCCTATGGTTGAAAATTTGTCTTTCAGGGCGGGGCTATCATGATGAGGTGGTGGAACCCCAATAGGCAAGGCCTGGCGTCAGTTCCCCAGTCATCAGGGCTACCTCTCTTCCTCTGTCTCCTTTGGCTGTGAGGTGATGGGGATTCCTCCCCTGTGAGTTTCCCGCCCCCAGTGAGTTGCCTCACCACAGGCCCAGAGGGAGCAGCCACTTGGCGGTGGCTCCAAACCTCTAAAACCGAGAGCCACAATAACCTCCTTCTCTTTCTAGGTAGATTATTTCAGATATGTGTTACTGCAAGGAAAAGCTGCTTAACACAGGTCTTTGCGTGGAGTACTGAGGTGAAAAGACACTTAGAGTGATTTTCTGTTTAAACAAATCATAGTATTTGGGTTCTAAGCTGACAAAGCCTGCTACAGTGGGCAGGAGGAGAGCATCTATCTCCCATCTGTAAGTCTGCTTCTTTCTGGACTCTAGCAGGTCAGAAACTTCAGTATCAGTGTCCTGAGTGCATGCCACGCTCTCACAATAAAATGAAGCTTCCTATCTGTGGATAAGGAGCTTCACCAGCAGGTTGTAGGACTGGAAATGACGCCCGTGGTGGGTGTTTTCTGAGGATGATATGGGGGGGGTGCGTGTGGAACACTGATGCAGGAAATATAAAAAGTATGAGTTGGAGGATAGAACTGAGCTGTGGATATTTGCACATTCTCCTTGGATCATAAGAGCCAGTGACATTTGCACTAAAAATAGTGTGTATTCTAACACATGATATGCTATTAAGTGATCAAAGTCAGAGTTTTATCTGCATTTTTTCCTCTTCCACAGCTCTGTTCTCAGTTAGCCATGTCACCTTCCATTCAGAAAATATGACTAGAAATCTACAAAACAAACTCAGTTTACATCTTTCTTATTCCAGAGCCAATGTGTTCACTCAAGGACCGAGTGTAGTTACTGCCACTCTTGCAAAGCTTATTTTGGCTTTGCTTTTCTGGGTTCCTGCTTCTTGTCAGTGTTTTATAACATTCTTCCTAAGAGATTTTAAATATTCAAATTCATGCATTGTCTCTTCTTTCGAATTAACCAGCAATGTAATTGAGCACTGCAAATAAGCCTATGTGTAATTATTTTCAAATCCTCTGAGTAGTTCACTGTCATGTACAGAATTAAGGAAAAACCCCATGTCATACACTCGCCCGCTTGTGCTGTGTAGCTTTCGCCTGTGTGACCATTGTCTGTTCACGGCATCCTGTGTGAGCTTTGCACACCCTGATCTCCCCAACATCTGCGTCACGCTTGGAATATGCATATACTGTCCCATTGGCCCCTCTTGCTTCCGTTGACCACCTCAGACAGAAGCTGTAGAAACTCTTGTCTTTAGTAGCCTACTCACCCTTCGAATCTCATCTCAGATCTTTCTCCATAACAACACTTTTCTTAAGTTTTCGGTGGTTTTGTCAAATTTCTGTGTCATCATAAATCTTTTTTCCCTTCTGTTACAGCATTTGTTTTATGCAGCTTTACATTACACGTTTGAATGACCTTCCTTTGGTGTGCTGGTAAAAGTCACATAACATGAAATCAACTATTAATTATTTCAAGTGTATAATTTTCAGCATTTACTACATGCACAGTTATAGGGAATATTACTTCTATCCAATCCTGAAGACATTTTCATCGTTCCTCAAAGAAATCGCAGCTATATTAATCAGTTACTCCTCATTCCCTGGCCCTGGAAAACATCTCCTTCCTATTTCTAAAGATTTATCTATTTTTGAAATTTCATCTAATTCATATAATTCAATACAAGACCTTTAACCTGGCTTGTTTCACTTTGTCTTACGTTCTCAGCATTCACGTTCACCAGAGCCTGCATTCCGGCTCCATCCCTTCCCACTGCAGAGCAATGTTCCACTCTACACAGGATCCACACTTCCTTTACACGGTTACCAGTGATGAGCATTTGAGTTATTTCCTCATTTGGGGTACTAGTACTGCTGCCATGAAAATTCTTGAACAAGGGTTTGTTTCAATTCCTGGCTCTGGTTGCTTTAGGTGCATACCTAGGAGTAGAGTTTGCGGGCTATACAGTAATTCTATCGTTTTTGAGAAACTATCAGAATGTTTTATGGTGGATAAATCATAGTACATTCCCACCAGAAATGTAATGTGTTCAAAGATTTCCATGATATACCAATGTTTATTATTTTACATTTCTATCACTTTTGTTTTATTGTTAACTAGCAAATGTTAGTGGGTTGGAGGTGGTATCACACTGTTGCTTCTGCATTCCTATTGCTAATGAGCATTTTTGTATAACTTTTGCACCACTTACTCTATTTTACTTTTTTAAGAAAGGACTACAGAGCGAAAAAGTGGCTCATAGAGTAGGAAGAAATATTCGTAGATCTTTATCTGATGTGTCTAGTTTCCAAAATGTGTGGTGCCAACAGCCAAGGGACATAGATAAATAACTGAATAAAAGTGGGCCAAGCAATGATTCCATTTTCTAATCACTGCACTGTGAGTGAGCACTGGGACTGACTGGTTATTCTTATAGCCTGCACTATGTGCCCAATATAGCCACACGGAGCTTTAAAACTGGACAGAAGCAGGTTTAAAATTTTGAAATTTATTCAAAATCTAATTTTGCAAGGATATATTTGGATGATGGCCTCAAATACCAACACTAACAAATCAACAACTGAGAAGGTGAACTAGGGGTGGACTGCTTCACAATGGCAGGCTGTCTACAGCTCATTAGGGCTCTCAGATGGTCTGCTTAGCAAAGTGAAATTTTCTACAATGTATTTAACATTGATTTTTAAATTTAAGATTTATTTTCATAAAATATGCATCAATTTTGCTAAGCCATGGCTCCCAGATATTTGAACAAATGCCCATCTAGATGTAAGTGTGAATGCATTTTTAAGGTGATATCAGATTTAAATCAGTCAACTTTGAGTAATGTAGGCTACTGCTGCCCACGGATGGATGTTCTGTCACAGCATTTCACATTCTTCTGCGATCCACCAAGGGGTGCACCTGTGCCCACCTGCCCATGCTCATAGAACCCCATGCCTTTCCTGTTCATCCCGAAGGAGCTGGCTGATGGAATGGTGCAGTGGCCTTTTGAAGGCACTTACAACTGGGAGGTGATATTTTGTAGTACTGGGCAGAGTTCTCCAGAAAGGTATATGTTTTCTGCATCAACATCCAACATACAGTACTGTTTCTTCCACCACTGGGAATCAGAGGTCTAGGAACCGAGAAGTGGAAGCACTGGTAACATCACTCTCCATTGCCTTTACTGACCACTAGCAGAGTTTTTAATCTTGCTTCCCTGACATAAAGTTCCATGGCCCCACAAGTCCCAGTTCCAGAATGAGGAATGCTTCCCCTAGGCGAGGGAAAAAAAAAGGTTCCTGTAAACAGGAAGTTAAGAGTTTACCTGGCCACTGTGCTCCGCATGGCTTGGATCCCTATAGGCCAAGGAGGGGGTAAAGGTGTAGCCTGATGTTATGGTTGATACATTGTGTCAACTTGGGGAATCTGGAGGTTTAACTGAGTGATTCAGCAGGAAGCCAGAGCACTTACTTTGTATACATCCTGAGCCTGTGGAAGAGGAAGGCATGGAGATTGTGTGAGAGCTACACGCCCCCTGGGTGGGGGTAGCCTGTTTACAATGTAAGGGAAGAGAAGAGGCTGCTTGCAGCCTTTCCTCCCTTTTGCTCTGGTTGTTTTTGCTGTGCTCTGCTGCCCTGAACAGTTTGTCCTCTGCCATGTGCCACTCTGCCTCAGAACCAGCCAAGTATGGACTGAAACCTCCACAAACTATAAGCTAAATAAACCTTTCCTTCCTTCATTTTGGGTGTTGGGTATTTTGTCTCAGCAGCGAGAGAAAAGTAACCAAGACACCTGACCATCAAGGGGTAACTGGACTACTGTTCCGCATTGCGGAAGGTGCTTGTCTGGAGGGCGGACGTGGCCCTAGGTCCCATAGGGTGCATCTTTGTATTGCTGCGCCCATGATTTAGGTCTGTGGAGGTCAACTCATTCCAAACAGGACAGAAATTGGGCCAGAAATTTCAGTGAAAAGAGTTTGGGTCACTCCACTAGGATGAGAATCATGGCTAGCTGAGGTGTCTGTGTGGGCAAAGAAAATTCAGAAGAGGGAAATAAGGGAGTTATGACACCCTTACAACAGTAACATGACCCTTAAGGGAGATGAGGGCCACAGCTGTGCAAAATTCCCTCCTGTCTGGCTAAGCATGTGTCTGTGTGTGTATGTACACAAACTAACCACATAGCTTGGTTTTCTTTGCTCGCTCATGCCCTTACTGTGGCACATGAACTGTGGTAACATCAGTGCCCTACAGATCACTGGTGCTGCTGCGCTTATTGCATCCGAGTACCAAGGCTGGGAAGAGTACACCCCGGTAGGTTCATTTCTGAGGGCCACTTCAAGTCAGTGGTCCCCAAATCCATGCACAATACTCAGGATGACTCCAGGTGAACATCAGGGGCTTAGGCATGGCTCCAACTGGACTGTGGTTTCAGAAGGTATCAGAGCCAACCGGAGAGTTGTTGGGGTGCTCTGGGCTTTGGGACCTAGTCCCACCCCTGTGTGTCTGGAGGTGGGACATGAGCCGAGGAACATCTCTTCTGGAGCTTTATAATTTCATGTTGTTTCACACTATCAGTATGTGTTTGTTGTTTGGAAGCACAAATGTCTGTCCTATGCTTTTTCCATTACTGGACTTTGAAACAGAAACCTTGTTGTATTATTCTACAGCTTATGGCTGAAGATAATTCATAACAAGATGGAGCCTGTCTTGAATCTTCTCCATATCTGACCTGGGTACATTCTGAACCTAAAGTTCTGAGTTGACACTGGGATGACATTTTAAGACACCGTTAGCATCTCTTATACATATTCTCCTATTTCTTTTCTTTTTGCTTTACTTTCTTCTTCATTTTCTAATTTTTCAGTGGAAATTTTAATTTTGCTATTTGTAATCGTCTGTTGAGGCTGGTATTGAAAATACCACAGACAGGATGACCTAAGAGGAATCTGCTTCTCACATTTCTGCAGGGTAGAAATCACGGATCGAGGTGCCAGCACGTTTGGCTCCCCTGGAGGCCTCTGCCCTGCACTCGTATTTTAGCATCTTCCCTTACGTCTTCCTGTGGCCCGTGCCTCATGTCCTCTCATCACCGTGTCTCTTCCTTTCCTCGTGAAGGAAAGGAAGTCATACTCAATCAACAACCCAATCTTGTGACCTGCTTTACTTTTACTGTGTCTTTAGAAGCTTGATTTTCAAGTTCAAACACATGGTGGGGTTGAGGTGTCAACATTAGTTTTGGGGGACACATTTAAGTTGACAGCAGCATTATATTTACTTATATTTTTAATTTTGAATGTTCCTTTTCTCCCTGTGTTCTTCATTTTACAGTAGTAGCTTGTTTTTCTTCTATAGAGGGAATTGTCTCATTTTTTTGAAGATAGATTAACAGTAGTACCCTTGAAGATTCCTTTTCCTGCCTTTGCATAGTATCTGAAAGTTACTCTTTTCTGCTACCTTCTTTTGTTTTCCATCTTATTCTTAGATTGTTTCTGAGTTTGGGGGGAATTTCTTAGCTATCTCAATGTATTCAAGAACTATGCTTTAAAATGGCTAGGGATTTTTGTGTGTGAAAGACGTGACAGGGTTATTATATTTAGAAAACTAAATAAAGATGTTGTTAGGTCTTTCCTCTGAGAAAATGTATTTCTCTAAGAGAAGATGTTAGCATTTGCCAAGCATATACTAATTAACCTGGCATGTAGATTCTCAGAGTTCTTAGAGTTTAGTGAAGGTAGAAGACTCCTTACTTTCTATGGACACTGAATGGTAACTCTTTATTTGGCACTATGCATTGGGTGCTTTTTCTTAATTTAAAGAGCAAAGTATACAACTTAGGCATACTTTACAAGTAATAAATCAGACCCAGGAAGTTAAGTTTCCTGAAGTGAGAAAACTAAGATGTGAAGAAGCTGTTATTTTTGTATAGAATGGATACCATCTTTGGTCCTTTTATCATGGGACCAAGTGGTCTCATACTGTGCACGGTTGAAAGACTTCTTAACATTTTTGTTTGTTTCCTTGTCTTTTAAGATATTATCTCCCACAAAAGAAACTTCTAACTATTCAAATAATTTTTATTCCATTACCAGTGATTATACATGAAGGCATGAATATATGACAAGTTTTGCCTTTGTCTGTGTACAAATATCAAGCTTCCAAAATCTTGGGAGAGATTTTAGATATTCCCATTTTCCACTGGTCACAGTACAGTAATGAACAAGAGAACTATGTTATTATTACACCGTGTAGTTGCAGTAGGGGTGATTTCTGCTTTTATATTGTTTTTCCAAATGTTCTTACATAGAAATTGTAATAATTCTTACAGCAAAAATGTGCAGGAATTTCTTTTTTGCCTCATGGAGGAAAAAAAAATAAAGATTGAAGAGAAATGACTTATGAACAACATATATATATACATATATATATATATATATATATATATATAATCAATACATACATAGTTCATGCTGGTCTTGAACTCACAAAGATCCCCCAGCCTTAGCCTCCCAAATGCTGGGAATGCAGGTGTGCACCACCATGCCCAGCTAAATTTCCCTACAGGAATGGAACTTGCAACCTCTCGCTTACCAGGCAGGTGTTGTGCCTCTGAGCTATATCCCCAGCACACATATGTACATATATACATATACAGCTCCTCTTTTAACTGAGGCTATTGAAGGATAGAGAGAAATATAATCTTATGCACTTCAAAAATATAATTAAATAAAACTGAAAAAGTATTGTTTCTAATTTCATTCTAATGCTAATTGCAAGTGAAGAGGTTCATAAAACACGGAAGCAGATAATGTGAAGGCTGAAGCCCTTATTATGTGACCCAGTGTCTCTGAGAATTAAAACTTGCAGCAAAGCACAGTGAAAGCAAATGTGTGTGTAAAATACTACTCAGCCATAAGGAAGAATAAACTTTAGACATTCAGAGGTAAATGAATCACTTTGAGACCATACTTTTAAGTGAAATCTGTCAGACACCCATGTATAAATATTGCATTATCTCTCTGATGTGAGAAACAGAAAGTGTAAATAAGGACCAAAATGTATAATAGATACTGGGAAATGGGAAGAAATGAGAAGGGTAACAAGGGAGGGGGAGGGGAAAGGAAGGAATGCAAAATAAAAAAGAAAACAGGGAAAAAATGGAACAAAGGTTTCTTAAATAAGGAGAAAAGCAGAGATAGAACAGTGGGAAAGTAAGAATCAGCATGTATCATAGAGGGGCACAAGTCTCATATGGAGGTGGTGATCATTATGTATAGCTAAATTGTGCCAATGAACTTAATTAATGATAAAAATACTACATTTTAAAATATTTTATATTTTCTAAAAGATTGTGTTTTTTTTCCCTCTCTTGACCCTTAGATTTCATAAGACATAATATCATAGTGGTTTGTAAATTTCTATTTGTGAAGTTTTGTTTTGTGTTTGGTGTGAATTTTAACCTGCTCTTCCTTTACCGAGTCCATTTCTGAACCACATTTAGGAGCTCAGCGCGGATGTGGTCCTGAGCACAAATGCATTCAGTGAGAGTTTTCCTTTGCTACTCCAGACCTACAGTTTCCCATGGAATTATTGATATTCTTCCTGATGTCACTAAATAATTACTGGTGAAGTTGTAGGAGCTTAGTTGGATTAGAAATCATCTTCAGAGATTCCATTTATTTTTTAGTAAACTAATTTTATATTGGAAAATTTCCCAATTCATTAACAAATTAGTCTTAATTTTGTCTTGTGAAATTTTTTTCTATTATTTTCTACATATGTCATCCGCTGGTTTTATAAATGAAGATGTGAACTGAGGAAGAATGTAAAATTCTGAAAGATGGTATGTTCTGTACAGCACTGTAACTGTAGGGATTCACAGTAAGAGTTATTTTGTATTGCAGTTGGGTTTTTCTTTTTACCAAGTGGATCTTTGTTTCAAACAAGCTGGGGTTATATCAGAGGAAGTTGTATAATGAGCAAATACCCATGATGGGAACATATACAGTAACCATGTGGATAAATGTGTTTGTGAGTATTAGAAGTCAGTGGCATGGGCTGCTTACCACAGACATCAAGGGAAAGCATGTGGACTAATGAGCACATTGTGAGACAGACCAGGAACTGGACCAAGCAATAACACAGCCCCCACAGCTTGTCAGTTATGACTTAGTTCTCAGCTCATTTCCAACGCTTGGAAGAGACCTGTAAGTTTTACTCCACAAACAATTCTGGTTGCATATTTCGCCCACTTCCGTTGCCCCCCTTTAGCACAACATGAACATTTCGGGCCACAAGTTCTGCAGTTTGTACTTCACCTCAGCTTAAATTAGGTTACCTCACTACCATGCTCAGAATCTTCTCATGAATGCCAGTCACAGTTAGAAAACTACACAAATGCGTCTCCCGGCTGGAAAGGGCACCGTTTGCCGCAGCCTGCAGACACATTTTTCAGTCTGCCGTCCCTTTTGGAGTTGGCAGCACCGTGGAGGCCTCTGCCCTGTCCCACTCCTGCTCTCCCGCGGTGTGAAGTCTGCAGCGCTCGGCCGCTGCCTCTCATGGCCCCTTCGTGTTTGCTGTTGCTTGAGGGAGACTCCTTCAGAGCACTCCTTCCCTCGCAGCCCCCTTGCTCCTCTGGACCTGGCTGCGCCCGCTTTGTGCTGAACAGCGCGGCTGGCCCTGGGCTCCGGGCTCCCGAGTTCTGCCTGAGCAGCGGTGTGCAGTCTGCACGCCGAGGCCGGAGGTGTGGACGTCTGCTGCTCTGCTGCTCTGTAGAGGTTTCTCGCGGGGTACCGCTCCCCTCAGCTGTGCCCTTCTTCCCGCCTTCCGCTCCTCTGTACCGAATCCTCCAGTGTTTTGTGTTCATTTATTATATTTTGAAATAACCTTGCTTCCTTCCTTCCTTGTGTTTGACTCTCACAACTAAAACCTAATTCAACGAGCCTGTGCAGTGTCAGCCCTTGTAAGTGGTTCCTTACACATTAATTCTTATAGTTTCTTCACGAAAGAATTACCAGGACTTGACAGAGTTCTCCGAACAAGGCGTTTGGGAGGGAGCAGCACTACTGTGCTCTCTCGCAGAACGATGAAGAAGCGTCTTTCTGTTCTGTTGTTTTCACCTTTGCCGGTGCCGACAAAGGCCGAGGAGCAGGGCAGGGCGTGAGGCTGCGTCCACGCGGCCTGGGGGATCGCGGCAGTGAAGCGGGAGGGGCCGGGGAGCCCAGGAAGTTTCTCTGACAAGGCTGTACACGGAGCGGACCATGATAAAAGGAGAACAACTGCATTAATTGCTGTGAAATTCGTTTGTTCTTCGCACTATGACAAACACTTGAACATTTTCGTGAAACTTAGTCTTTTAGTGTTTAAACTTTCCTTAATATCTTTGAAATTATTATTATAAATGGAGAGGCTGTCCAGATACAATTGTATGCTTTTATATCTGTATTTATGTTTATTTATGGACGTTGTCATCTGTTTGGCCCAAAATTATGTAAATGACCTGATACTTTTGCTTTGTTGGCTTGTTTAAGAGATAGGACAAAGACAGTAACAATCCAAATTGCGAATTGTTACATTTTCTTCCTTTGTGGCTTCGAATAAAATTTTTGTTTTAAGCATAATTTTATTAAGAGATAGATCTGAAGTAGAGAAAACTTTAGCAAATATGTGAGCCAATATATGTGAAGCACCTACTTTTCTGAAGACCTGCTTGAAGTAACCCCAAAACACAGGTGTTCAGATTTTGCTTAATAATAAAAACTGCACCTCTGAAAGTTATGATACTCATTAGCAAGTGGTTATTTTGTACATACGGACTTGGACTCAAACTGTACCTTTAATGTAATATCAGTTTCTCTGAAACCGTATCTGCAGTCCACAAGTAATAGTTTGTAGATGGCACAGGGCCTGACTATAAAAGATGAAGGAGCTGTCATCAGCTGGGGAAAAATCTGTAATTTATTCTGACTTCTTCCAGTGAAGAGCATATCAGCAAGGGTCTACTTAGGAAATAAAGATGCTACACTTCAAGAATATGAATTCATTCCCAGGAACTGGCTAACTAGACTGCTAGAAATGCTGAGCATTACGGTGTAGACAGTACGCCATAAAGTGACAGTGAAAGATGCACCAGGCCAATGGCAAGAGGTGTGAGGAAGAAGGCAAGAACCCGAAGACTTCCAGATGGAGCGGAACTAGCTTCACCACAGCCCGGCCACCCTTTCGGGAGCCAGTGGTGGAGGAGGAAGTCGTGAGCGTGGCACAGAGGCACAGATGAGGGCTGGCTAGGGGCAGAGAAGGGCCAGGAGAACGGTCTGCGTTCTCCTCTACCCTGCCTTCACGTCTTTCCCAACTGAGTCCCCTTGAGCAAATGTGCAGGGAAGCCAGAGAGTGGGGAACTTGGGGAATCAGATGAGTGTGTATCGTTCACTAGGTACAAATACAGAGGATTCCCCAGATAAAAATCTATTTCTGAATTGATATTTACAACATGAAATTAAATTATAACCTATCCAAAGAGGGCCAAAATAAAATGCAGAAAGATTTTACAACTCTTACGAGTATATTAACAAAGCCAAAAGCCCAGAGCATATATCAAAAGCTTAAATATCATGTTGCCATTTAAGCAATACATAAAAATATCTCAAAGGCTTAGGTAATATTGGATAATGTAGCCTCTAATGTCTTTTGTTTAAGAAGACACATTTATTCATGAATGTAAGAATGTTTAAATCAAATTGTCTTTGAAAGAAATTACAATTTAGCTGAAGTATGATGTATATCAGGTTCAACATTTCATTGTTTGCCATTAAGGATATTTTAAAACATGTTCTTTTCACTGCATTTCCAAAATCTCTTTTTCCTTTTTCATTATGTTAAACTTGTCTCAAGTGAGTTGGTAAACTCACTAGTTGCAAGCTGTATCCTATAATTTGTTACTGTTACTTATATTTACTTATTAACGCGCCTGCTCTAAAATTGCATTCCCTTTCCCAGGCTGCTCCAGTACTTTTTGTTTTGGAAGTACTTGGTATGACATCTCATATAGTTTATATTCACTGAGCCTCTTTCATGTTGTAATCATTGGGCTGTGTGTTATAGATAAACTAATAAACGAGATATTGCTTAGGCTTTTAAAGATAGCGCAATGTAGTAAAGTATGTGCACATTAGCCTGCTATTTCCGTGATATCTAAGGTGAGCGTGAGGGTCTGTAATCTGCTAATTTAGCTCAGTGGAAGCTCCATTTCTGGAAGTTACTTTCCTGCAGGCGTCTACATCTGCTTCAGGGCGGGTGAGCCCTGCAGAGCAGACGCTGAGCAGTCGCCGCACATTGTGTGATGCACACTCTCCCCGTTGGTGCCAGGTCCTTCTGGATCACACTCCCCACTGGTGCCAGGTCCTCCTGGATCACACTCCCCACTGGTGCCCAGGTCCTTCTAGATTGCTGGTTTTAGGTCTTCCCTTTCTGGGCCCTGCCTAGATGCAGCCTCTCTCAGTATGTCAGCTCCTTTCCCTGCCTGCCCTCCTCCTTAGGTTGGAGGTTCATTCTCGTGTTTTCAAGGTTTCCCTCATGGGTTCTAGCATATGCTTGCCCTTAACTTCACATACGTGATTTTGCTACATCTTACCTTCCTGTGACTTTAGATCCAACACTGAGTGTAGAGGTCAGAGCCTTCCGCAGAGCTGGTCACACACTCCCCCAGCCATGGAACAATGAATGGGGACAGCGTATACCTATCTCCACAGCATTCCTGATCATATTCTTTCTTCCATAGTCCCTAACTGCTTTGGACATGGTACCTGCCAGATATTCTAATAAACACAGCGCTATGATTTGCACTGAGCATGTCCTGCATAGACCCCGCCATACTAAAGGCTCCATCCGCAGCCTGTGGCACTGTTAAGAGCCAAGGGATCAAACATGTAACCTGAGGAACTGGTGGAGGAGGTCTAGAGTGAGCCCTGCCCTGGGAGGGGGTGCTGGGACCTCAGCTGTTTTCTCTCTGCTCTGAGCTGTGGAGCTGAGCAGCTTCCTCTGCCCTGTGCTCCTGTCCTGATGTGTAACCGCACATCAGCTTAAAGCAAAGCAGCCAGGTGAGCACAGGCTGAAATCTTCAAGCCTGAGCCAAAGTGAACCTTTGCTCTATGAGGCTGAAGGTATTGGCTGAAGTAAAGCAAGCTGACTGGTGTAAATTTCATGATGGGTTGCCTAAAAATGTTCATTTAATATTCATAGAATTAAGAACGTTAATGGGACTGTGCTGGTAGCCCATGGCAAGGTAGGGCAAAATAACCACCTAAATTATCATATTTAAAGTAGACATTTGTAATAAAATGCCTGTAGCAAGAAGATAGGGTTTAACATAGCACAGTAGTAGCTGAGGGTACAATTGCAGTGGAGAGCGATGATGTCACTGATTGGTTGCTTCTAATGGCCCTGCACTTTTTAGAGGGGAGCAGACAAAAAAAAAATTAAGAGTTTTAAATTCGCAATTGAAAGCATAGGAAAATGATCATAGAAGTTTGTGATGATTTAAAAATAGACTTATTTCGTAGAGACACAGAGCCAAGAATATAAAATCCAAAATGACCCTTCCATTCTGTGGGTGACTGAATCACAACAGAAATAGGATTTTCAGTCCTGTAAGTTTGGGTACATTAAAATGAAGGCAATGAGCTAGGTGTGGTGGTGCATGCCTGTAATCCCAACACTCTGGAGGCTGAGGCAGGAGGATTGTCACAAGTTCTAGGCCATCCTAGACTACATAATGAGTTCAAGACCAGTCTCAATTACAGAGTAAGATTCTGTCTCAAAAAGAAAAAAAATAAGACATGAAAGAGGTGGGAATGGAACCTGAAAAGTGGGATGGAAAGGTAAGTGTGAATCCTGATAAAACTAGTGACACTGATTTCCCAAGTTTTGCTGTTCTCCTCCGCAAAAAGAATCACCTTTCTTCCCCCAAAATGTTATTTTTCTGGAGTAAAGAAACAGTCGTCATGAAGGGAATGGCTCAATTTCTGAAAGAAGACACTTACCACCTCTCATGGCTTCTGGAACTAAACTAGATTCAAATCTTGAAAACTCAGGCAGTAAGTTACAAATTGTAACTTGAGCAGGGTGAGCAATTTACGATTTCCCCAATATATATCAGTACTCTGTGAGGACGAAAAGTTGAAATTAGATAAAGGTGAATCAAGTCGTACCTGTTGGTAAGTATTTTGGATTCTCTAGTTTTTGATCGCTACCAGTCTTAGTCACTGCCCCATGGCTGGGGCAAAATATCTGACACACAGACTTTAAAGGAGAAGTTGACATGAGCATGCTTTCCAGAGGCTTCAGTCTCCGGTTGGTGGCTTCAGCATACAAAGAGCACAGTGGTGGACACAGCAGAGAAAGCTGCTCACCTCATGGCACTCGGGAAGCAAAGAAGGGAGAATTCAGCACAGGAAAAGCCCCTCCAGGCCAAGACCCCAGGACCACCTCCTTCCAGGCCACGCCTCCTAACAGCACACTCAGGTACCGCGCTTACCCACGAAGGAATCCAGAGACAGGAGCACAGCGCCCTGCAACCTGATTATCTTCCTGGAGACTTCCTGGGAACATCTGAGTTGTGAACCACCACTCTGCTTTATCTCTGGCACTTTAGAAGGACTAACAGTGTCTTAGTTTGACTGAATCATGGATTCAAAGACAACTTACACTGTACAAAGTGGAAATGAAGAACATCCTTGCAATAAAAGGCATCTCAGGGTGTAGGGAGGTCAGAGGAGCTGTGTTTTCTCCTTGAAACTGCTCCTTTGTGCCCTAGGCAGTGACATGAGAGCACCAGGGACAATCCCTTCACTGAAACCATGGGCAGCATGCATTGCCTGAGGCTCACTGTCATTTCTACAGAGGCTACTCTGTGGAGAGAAAGATGAGGTGAGGTCTGTTCCAGGTTATTGACTTACTGGAAGGGGATGGTGTGTTCCAGGGTGTCAGTGAACAAATCGTGGTACTTAATTGCTGCAGACAAAATGAAAAGAGCTATCATCACAGGTGGCAAAGTAATCAAAATCATCTGACCACTGTAGACCATTGCTTTTGGCTCACTGGTTGTGCAGGAAACACCTTCTAGTATACTATAAAATGTTTACATTGTGAAATCTGGGCATTTTTCCAGAGGCACATGCAGCCATTTACCAGGTGATTGACACTGTATGAAGGGATGTTATCTGTCTTTGATGGGAAAACTAGACACAGACACTCAGGTGACACTGATTTATAGAAACTCAAAATGGCTTTGGGCCAACACAAGAGCAGAGGAGAATGGAAGGCAGGTTGCAAACTGAGGGCTGCCTGAGGTTCACCAGAGCTAAATATATTGTGTTGCCTCTCTTTTTCTGACATGACGGAGACATCTCAGCAGCTAGATTAGCCTGAACACTGGCCCCACTGCACTTTGTGTGAGAGCATTTAAAAGGGCAGCAGAAGACTGGGGCTTTCTCTTCAACACCATATCCTGGCAGGATTGCAGAGATACTCACTACCACTATGAATGGTGATTCCTGTCACATCCCCTTTTAAATTGTCTCCTTGGCTGATGCTGAAGACAGATGGATTATGAGGAATGGGAGTGGAATTTCATAAAGTTGTTCAACTGGGGACTGTGACTTCAGAAGCTTTCCAGATTTGGCTTTGTAAATAAGCTAATTAGTATACCCTTTGGCATCTGGTGTGCAGCTCATCCAGTTTTTCCCCTCTGTTAATAAAGGCCCTCAGAAGAAGTTGACCTCACATGAGCTAATCAAGTAAGCGTCTTCGCTGTTTAACTGTAGCACTGCATGGACCGTAATGAAAGCTGCCCACGGAGGCCCTCTGCTGTTGGGGCGCTGTGCTCATTTGTTCTGTTCATCCACCTGCCTGATGACAGCGACCATGCTAAGAACAGTAGAAGTTGTAGCGGAAGTTGTAGTAAGTGAGGTATACACCAGAGGAGAAGAGATGCATACCGCCATGAGCGAGGGAAAGGCCACCGCGGCAAACGTGCCACACGTGGGTTTGGCGTAGGCTGTCACGCCGCCTTCCCACACAGGATGCCCTTGAAGGGCAAACTGGATAACGATCCTCCAGTGGATGAGACTTGGAACAGGGCACTGAATGATCAACTTTCTGAGAAGGACAAACTGATAAATACACAGAGTCACCTTTATTTCTGAATAGTAAGATGTTGCCAAGGGTGACAGGTAACTTTGAAAGGACAAACTTTAGAAGTTTGAGACAAAGATTCCTGCTAGGTATCTTAGTTAATTTTCTCTTGTTGCTCAGACAGAATACCCATCACCCCAAATTAAGAAAGGAAAGGCTCATTTGTCTCACAGTCTAGAGGTTTCAGTCCATACTCGGCTGGCTCTACGCAGGGTGGCGTGGCGGAGGGCAGCAGTTCCTGGCAGCAGAAGATACCAAAAGCAATAAAAGCAAAGAGGGTAACAAGCCTGTTCTCTCCCTTGTACTGTATGCAGACTATCCTGCCTAGGATGCTGTAGCACAGGCTCTCAATCCTGGCACTAGACAATAAACCTGTCACAAACTCTAAATGTAGCCTCCGCTGTAAAGCCCAACCCCATGACCACATGAGGCTTTGGGGAGACATCGAGACAAAAACCATAACATTCCACCCCTGGCACCCCAAAGAATGATGCACATCCCTTCATGCAAAAGGCATTCAGTCCATCTCCAAGAGTTCACAAAGTCCTAACAGTTTCAGCATTGCTGAAAAGTCCAAGTCCCAAGTCTCCTCTGAAATGTAAGGCAAACTCTTAGCTGTACAAAGACAAAGAAAATTTAACACCTCCAACATTCAATGGCACAAGATAAACATTTCCATTCCAAAAGTTACAAACAGGGATACAAAAGATTGGGACCAAAGCAAGACTAAAATCCAGCTGGGCAGACGTTAGGTCCTATAGTTTCATGTACAGAATCTGAGGCAAGATGTGAGCTCCAGAGCGCTTGGATGACTCTGCCTCTATGGCACTTCCAGTGGTAGTGGCTCCTAGGGCTTTTCTCTTAGGCTTGCTTTGCTTCCTCCTTGCAGCTTTCCTTAGATCCCCACTCCTGGCTTTTCCAAACTTCTGGGCTGTCCACTGCACCTTTGGCTTCACCCTCGTGGCTTCACATACTGTCCTATCAAGGGTTTGCTGCCTGGTTTCCTAGGCCTTCTGAACTGGGTTAGAAGCCTTCTTAGAGCCCACAGCTGTTGTATTCTGCATGTGCCTAAAAGCAGCACCACACCAATGATGCCCAATTCTGCTGCCAGCTGGAGCAGTAGCCAGGTTTCCCCCTATCTTGGCTGCAGGGCTTGGGCACTTGGATTGCTGTGCACTCTGAATACAATTCTGTGGAACAAATTCTCTATACTGCTTCCATTCTGGAACATGGCACTCTGAAGGTTTTTTCTCAGAGCAAAGTCTTTCAATTTCACTCTTTTGAGGCTGCAAAGGGTGGAGACTTGCTGTTTCCTGTGATATCCTCAGGGCATCTTTTATATTCCCCTATTTCTTCTCAGAAATCAAGATCTCCTTATCTCTACCTTTGCAGTCCATGGCTTCACCAAACTTCCTTTCTAACTAAAATCGTAATATTTTATTTCATTCTGCTGAGCTCTTTGCTCTTGATTCTGAACATATATCTGACTAAAAGCCCTCCAAAATAGCCATGCCACTGCCTCAAAATTAGGCTGTGTTAAATTTTCTTCTATAAAATTAGGCCACCACCCTTAATCTCAGTCTCAAACAAAGTCTCTGGACAGGAACAAAATGCAGACAAACTTTCTGCCAAATTATAACACATGGTGTCTGAAGTAGAACAACCAATGCATAAACCTTGTGAGTACAAACCTCCTAAGACTAGTCTTCAGTGGCACAATTTCTCTTGGCCTTCTGATCCTTTGAGCTCTGACCAAAATCTCGCATACAGAACAACCTAAAATATTCTTTCAGGTGACATCTCCAAACCTTTCCAAACTCTTCCCAAAAGCCATTCCCAAAGGTTCCTGAACCACATGGTCAGCTATAGTCATAGCTAGGATCCCTCTTCTGCTACCATATGCAGCCTCATTCTGAGACAAATGCTTCAGTAGAACAGCGAGTGTCCATGATGTTATCTGTCATACCAAGCTATGCCTTAGATCAAGAGAATTTACTCATCTTGTAACTAAAATTTGGTACACTGATCAACTTACTCAATGTACCAAACTTACTCAATGTACCTCTCCTTACTTCTCCCACCACCTAGGCTTAGTGACGATCATTCTATTCTTTTGTATGCCTGTGAAATTTTTCTTCCACATGTAATTGAGATCATAAAATATTTTCTTGCTCTGTTTGGCTTATTTCATTTAACATAGTGCACTTAGGTTTCATCCATGTTGAGGCAGAATGCCAATTTCCTCCTTTTTCATGTCTACCCTGTTAGTTACACAGACTGTCCTCAACTTACAAGGGGTTACAGCTCAATAAACCCATAAGTTGAAAATATTTTAAGTGAAAATGCATTTCCTGTTCACCTTGCTGAACATCACAACGTAGCAATGTAGTGTGCAGCACTTTCCCACTTTGACTCTTGTGGTGGCTGCTGACTAGGAGTCACGCCTGGCTCACACTGCCTAGCATGAGCATGTGACCAGCCTGGGAAGGGACCACAATTCAGAACTCTAAGCATAGCTTGCACTGAAGGTGTGTCATCGTCATACCACTGTGAAGCTGAAAACTCTCAAGTTGAACCATTGTAAGGTGGACCTTAGACACAGGCTTCCAGAGTCTTCAGTGCATCTCCTGTGGTCTCCAAGGCAGGAATATCATGGTGGGAGCCTGACGTGAAAGCAGCATGGCTGCAGCGTGGCCAGTGTGGCCAGGACCCACAAGCCTAAAATGAAGGAGCCAGGGACCAGCCAGTCCAAAGCTCACCCCTAGGAACGACTGCTACAGCCAGAGTCCCCTCCCAGCAGCCCGATCCACTGGAATCCCGTGAATGGGTCAACCCACTCTGCTCCCACCATCTCTTCTCCAGAAACTTCTTAATCCAGTTACATTGGAAATTGACATTACCCAGCACAAGGACCTCCAGGACTGAGTCTACCCAGAACTATTACATAACAGTCTTCCATTCCTCCACCTGCAGCTTGTTTCGTGTCTGGGCACTGTGGGAGGGGCTGAGGGGAACTAGGATGCTGCCGTCACTTTGAGCTTCTGACCGCACCTACTTTGAACACACACCAAGATGAGGCTTGGCCGGGTTACATGGTAGCTTTACTTTTAAGTTTCCTTTTTAATTCCTCTCTACTCTTTTCCATAATAGTTTTGCCAATTTGCATTTCCACAGATAGTGTATAAACAATCCCTTTCTTCTACATCCTATCTAATATTTGTTACCTTTTATCTTTCAAATAATACTCATCCTAACAAGTGTGAAATAGTATCTAATTATTTTGATAAGAATTTCCCTGGTGACTAGATGTTGAGAAGTTTGACAGTTACCTGTTGGTCGTTTGCATGTCTTTGCAAAAAATTTTTTCATATCTTTTGTCCATTTTAATACAAGAACATTCACCTTTTCTATTGCTTTATATTGGTAACTAAGTGATGTGATAGACATTTCAACTAACTTTATTTGTGCAATCAATTCAAAATACATATTTCAAATCATCACCTTCTACCACTTGAATTTCTACGATTCCACGCATGACTTTTACCTCAATAAGCCTAGAAAGCAAAGGATCTTGAATGGTTGTTTTAGAGATTTGTACAGTGAAATCTGGTGGAACATCTTACAGAGCTGGAATGGTACAGTGCAATATATATTAAGTGAGAATGTACTATATTTAACAACCAGCGTATGTGACTATTTATATCTTAACTAGGTTGATAGACCCACGACTCAAAGAAATGGAGAGGGAGAGGATTCCCTCAGTACTCCTCGTAATTGATTGAATGACAAACACCATTCCTTCCTTCTGCTCCACTGTGGTCTCTGAAGAGGCTCATGTCCTACTTTTAAATGCAGGAAGTTCAGCCCGGTTTCCATTAAACTACAGGTTGAGATGCCCAGGCAGCCTTTTTCTTCCAACAAATGAACAGAACAGTGAATCACTGAATTGAAAGAAGATATAGTCCTGTTATGAATTGTTTGCGTGCCTTGTCTTCAAATTCGTGTTAGATATCCTAACCCTCAGTGCAGTAGTATGAGGAAGTAGGGCCTTGAGAGATAAATTAAAGGATGCTTATGTGCTGATACAAACACTCCAGTGAAAAGGAAAGCATCACGATGATCCTGGAGAGTGGGGCTAGTTGTGTCTTTGCCCAGGTGAGAGAGGGTGAGACACGGGCACTAGGTGAGCCCTGTTCTCATAGAAGCACAGAGTTCTTCTGCACTGACAATAAGGCGGGGACAGCACAGCATGTGCAGGCTGATGCCGGCAGGCTGTCCGGGTGCTGGCATCCTCCACAGCAAATCCTGTCTGACCACTTCTGTTTTCTCAGTGAAATGGGCAGCACAGTTACCCACGTACAGGAGGGTGGGAGAGCAGAGGTGGAGATGTGTGGAGTGAAGCCAGGGCACAGGCTCTTCAGGAGAGTGAAACAGCCTGGAGACAGGAGGGTCACCCAGCTGGCAAGGCCACATGGAATCCCTGGGAAAAGTTAAAGCGAGCTCATTCTTTGTGTTTTGGAGTTTTAAGAATATCCATCTTCAGCTGAGCAGCAAATTGAATTTCCAGGTGATTTGCAGAAAGGTAAGATGAGATGACCAAAGGGCGTGGGGTTCTGCTCCTGCATGTGGTTTCAGTGAGGGGTTGATCACAGATGTCAGCGTGTGAAGTGGCGTAGGGCGGGGGATGTGCGCCAAGGGCCCTGGTTCTTGTCCTACTTCGGCTTCTCCTGCAGACATCTTGACCATGGATTCCAACCCCCCGCCCCCAGACTCCAGAATGGGCAAGTCTGGGGAGAACGCTGGGGTCTTGTGCTTCTTAGGGTTTCCCGGGCGGTGCTCACGCTGGTGTCCCAGATCGCACGTGAGAGCCACTCTCGGCAGATGGCCAAGCCGCCCATGGTGCTGCCCTTCTTTTCGTTCCTCCTGGTGCCCTCTCACTCTGAGGACATTCCTCTGAATTTCAGCATTTATTAATTGGCTCACTCTCTCATTCATACAGTAATGCTAATCGGCTTGAATGCCTTCTCAATTTCCCCTAAAGCATTCGAGCTGAAAATAACCCATATTTTATAATTACGAAATGGCAAGAAAAATAGGAATCACTCCCAATCATTTTTATGAGTCTCTTTTGGCTAGAGCTTTGTTTTCTAGAATACTACTTGTGATTTTTTAAAAATTCATTTTGTAAAGGATAATCCAAGAATTGTGAATACTTTAAAACATATTTTAGAAGGTCTATATTATTTTTTGGTCTGAAACAGTAAGTTAATTTTAATACATTTTCCAAAAAAGGAATCCCCCCAAAGCCAATAAATATAAAAATTTGCAATGGTATTTTTATTTTGTAGACAGTTGTTTACCTTTAACCCTCAGGGTGGTGGGGAGTCTGTACCGAAAATTTAACACGTGGACTAAGACTTATCCTGGGGAACTAACGGCAGTGCTTACACTGCATTGTTTGGGAGGATGAATGGTGGTAATGGTGGTTTCTCAGCTGCTCACTTTACAGGAAAACACACCAGAAGGCTTTCTGTCCACAGATCAGCGCGCCAAATCTGGCAACAGGAGCACGGTACCTTTGCAGAGTCCCCAGGAGCTTCCGAAGGAACATTTGGGGCGGAATCTGCCAGCCGCTTTTATTACCTTTGGAAGTGCCTCTGAGTTGCAGATATTTCCAGTTCTGTGCAGAGGATTTGAGCTCCATCTGTGGCTGATGAGTAGTTTTTAGTACACTATTATACATTATGGCTTCGGGCACTGCTGCATCCTCTCCGTGCACAGTCAACTACAGAATGCCTTGTGTTTCTTGATTTCGGGTAATTTCCATAGTGGGAAAGCGGTGAGAAAAATGGGGTGATACTCTGTTGAAATTTGTTGGTTTGTTTGTTTCCAAAAATTGTTTCTAATTTTATAACGAAGTAGTGACTATTAATTCTGAAGTATAAGTTCCCAGCATAATCTATACTAAATATTTTCAAAGAAGTTACAAGCAGCTGCACATAAATTTTAAATCATATCAATACATAAGCAGTAATCAAATAGCCATTAAATTTGGTTAGGCAGGAGAAGGATTTGACTCTATTTATATTGTGGGTAATTTGTACTATGTTCAGTTGCTAATTAGTTTTAGTCTATTTTGGTTTAATATTTCAGTAAGTCATTAAGTTTTGAGATATTTTGTGCTTTGATATATGATTTCTGTATTATCACAGCACTCGGCACTGGGTCAGCATATAGAAACTGAGGCATCCTAGAGAGTCAAATGTGGCGGAGGTCAGAGTAAACCTTTCACAGTAGAGAGAGAAATGAAGGTCAAGAGGTTTTTTAAAAGACTTAAGGGTACAGAACATGAGTATTCATAAAAAAGTAAGGATGTGGGTGTTTTCTGCCTAGTTTCCATGTTGTGTAGGAAACAATGTCAAGCAAGTTTGAATTTAAATCCACTCACTCCGGCTTGGACATTCCTTAAATCTGTGATTTTAGAAAAAAACCCTTTTTCTGTCTCCAAGACAATCATACTTATTTTTCCACTTAATTTATTAATGTGGTAAATTTTTTCCTTAGATATCTTGATGAGTCATTCTGAAATTCTAAAATAAACCCCTGTAATTGTGGATTACTTTGAAAGAGATTTTGGATTTAATATGCAAGGTTATCAAAGTGATTTGCATTTATATTAATAAGGTGAGATTGGATTTGTATTAATAAAATGAGATTGTCATGTGTATTATTCTTGTCTTTCAGAGTCCTCCAGTTTTATTATAAACAGTATATAAATTACATAAATGAATCTAGTAGATATACCTTCTTTTATTCACTGTGAAAATTTAACACATGGACTAAGACTTATTCTTTGAAGTTTTAGTGAAATTAGGTTGTGTTTGTGTGTAGAATTTTGTTTATATATGACTACTTCCTGGTCCAGTTTTTAAACACCTTGACTTAATGTTGTCACTTATATTTATCTAAAGATACATCCATTTTACTTATATTTGTAAATTTAGGTTTTGGAATATTTTCAAACTTTCCTATGACTTTTAAATGCAAAAATTGCATGCAGATTCATACCTTATATTGGGTGTTTGTTTGTTTGCTTGTCATGCTTTACTTTTGCTTTGGTAAATTTGATGATTTCTTTTGCTATTCTAATTTTCAAAGGACTACATTTTTATTCTTTCTATACTTGGTAGGTGTTTTTCTTTCTTGGCTCACTAAATATAGGAATATGTATATTTTCCTAGTTCCTTGATTTGAATGTTAGTGCCCTTAATTTTTCTTTTTTTCATTTATAGAAGCTACAAATTATTCTATGCATTGTGAGATGTAATGATTTCTTTTTTATTTTCTTTTGTTTTTTTCTTTTCTCTTCTCTTTTTTTCTTTTCTTGAGATAGGGTCTTACTGTGCAGTTCAGGCTAGTCTTGAACTCATTTTGGAGCTCAGGCTGGCCTCGAACTTGTAACGATCCTTCTGCTATAGTCTCTGGAGTGCTGCTGGGATTATAAATATGCACCACCATGCCTGGCTTGAGATGTAATTATTTCATTGTGACCTAGTTATTCTTTTCTATCATAACTTACATATAATTTGTGAACATATTTTCAGTTTTAAAATGTGCTATGATTGTGCTTTGACAATACGAGTTTTAATCACTTAATGTGTCTAATTTTGTTGCATTGAGATCACAGAATATGATGCTAAGACTGCTAAATTTCTTGAACCATTCTTTCTTGGCTAAGAATGTCAATGTGTATGACTGTTCCATGTTTGTTTAATTTTTTATCACTACTTGTTCATGCTGGCACAGGATCATAAAAGTCTGAATCCTTTTTACTCCCACTCCCAGCGCCTTCCTTTCTCCCTCTATCTCTTGCTCCTTTTTATCTGCAAAAGCTCTGTTTAAATACATGCAAAACTTTTGTTGGGTTAAAGTTCTCTCTGTACCTATTGTATCAGCCTCCTTAATCATGTTTTCTCCCACACTCTTATTTATTTCCTGTCTGCTAAGTATATCATTTTCTGGGAAAATTTAAACCTTTGTTGTTAAAAAGATGGATGTTGAGCATTAATATATTTTGTGAACTTTTTCTGATTGTAATGTAATATCTGTCTCTGTCTTAAATCTTCACACTATCACATTGATATGGAAATCATTTTGGTAAGTACTGGCATTTTGGACTATTTTTCATATTTCTTCACTTCAATTATTTCTCATGCCATTATAGGAAGTGAGCTTGCATATTACATATAAGTGGATTTTTGTGACCAGTATGAAAATCCCAGTCTTTTAGCAAGTTTTGAATTAATTAGTATTTATATTTCTACTTTTCATTTAAATTTTTTATTAACCAACTTTATCAGTACGTTTTAGGTATACATAATGGTCACCTTCATCCTAGGGCGTTGGTACCTCTGCATGATACACTTTGCTCCTTTTCTTACCCAGTTCCTCTCCCCTCCCTTCAATCTGTCTTCCCCTGCTTATTTATAAAAACTTTGCTTCCATGTTTTCCTTCTTTTCTTGTATTTTAATTTTTCCCCTCCTCTCTTTTCCCTCCCCTCTCCCTAGTCTCCCTTCCCATTTGAGCATTTTCTTTCTATGTCACAATGTCCATTATACATTTGGTCTTCATTTACACTGTTGGTTTCTCACACCAGAGAAACCATGGTGTATGTGTACATGTGTGTCTGATTTATTTCACTTAAAAGGTTGGTCTCAAGGTGCATCCATTTATCTAGACATGTCAAGTTTATCCTTCTTTATGGCTGAGTAGTACTCTGTTGTATAAAAGAAGTTCCACATCTTCTTTATCCATTCATTGTTTGAGGGACATTTGGGTCTTTTTCCCAAGAATTAGCTATCACAGACTGTACTGCTATAAACATAAGTGTACATATGTTACTGTGGTGTGATGTTTTTGTGTTGGGAAGATACCAACAAGGGGAATAGCTGGGTCAAATAGAAATTCTAGTTTTAGTTTTTTGAGGAATGTCCATACTGCTTCCATATTGGTTGTGCCATCTGCACTCCCATCAACAGTGGAGAAGGGTTCTTTTGCTATTCTAAGTCTCTTCTGGTTCCAAAGGAATTTTAGTGTTGGAGACCACTACAAAGTAGCCCTGAGTTGGATTTAATGTTTACCAATTGGCTTTCCATATTTACTTGTGAGTTGTCTGAGGCTTAGGTACCTTGTTTGAAGATAGGCAGTGGACTCAGTAAGAAAACCACTGTGAGTTCCTGGTCACCCTGAGGCCTGTGAAGTTGTGGAGCTTCAAAGGACAAGAAGGCCACAGTGAGGACATCTGGCTCCAATCCCAATTAACTTTAAGGAGACTGCAGCTGCAGGCATCTCTCTTTTGCTGTGAAGGCCTTCCTGGAGATAACATGGTTCTCCTAAATTAACATATTACTTGGAAAAGTCCTGCCCAGATTCCCGTGTTTTCTTGAGTATCCTCCTCCTTTGTTTGTAAACCAAATAAATACAGGCTGCCCAGAGAAGACTGGGTCTAAACTCAGAGAATATCAAAACTGTAAGAGAATTAGTCCCTTTTGGAGCCCTTAAATTGTTTCAATTGTCTAATTTATTTAAGCCTTTGCCATCCACTCGCTTGGGAGATTGCAGGCTGATTAGCCTGCAAAAACTAAGGGTTATTTACTCTGATATTTTAGGATTGTTTTCTGTAGTTCTGTGAGGTATTCTATTGGTTTCTCAATCAAGATTCCATTAAATCTGTATAATGATGTTGAAAGTGTGACCATTTTCAGTATTTTGGTTCTTCCTACCCAAGAACAGGAGATATCTTTCCATTTTATGGTATCCTCTTCCATCTTCTTTTTCAGAGTACTGCAGTTTTCAATGTAAAGTTCTTTTACCTCCATCATTAGATAGATTCCTAAGTGTTTCGTTTTTTTGATGCTACTGTGAAAGATGTGGTTTTCCTAATTTCTCTCTCAGTGAGTTTGTTATCTCTGTATAGAAATACTATTGATATTTGAATGTTGACTTTGTATCCAGCTATGCCACTGAATTTGGTTACTAAATTTAGAAGTCTTTGTTGGAGTATTTAGGGTCTTCTATGTAGAGTACCAGGAGAAAGTCAAGCCCAAAGCTTGTACAAGGGAAGAAATTATAAATATCAGTGTAGAAATTAATGCAATGGATACTAAGAACATAACACAAAAAAATCAATGAATTGAGGAGTTGGATTTTTGAAAGATTAAATAAAATTGATAAACTCTTAGCCACCCTTATCAATAAAAGGAAAGATTTAATTGTGTGTAATTAGGAATGAAAATGTTGAAATCACAGCAGATTCTAAAGAAATCCAGAAGATCATCAATACTCAGTTCAAGAACCCATATTGTAACAAAATGGAAAACACAGAAGAAGTGGACAGACTCCTAGATACATGTGGATCACCAAAGCTCACTCAGGAAGTTATAAAAACTCTAAATAAGCCAATATGAGTCAGTGACATTGAAGATATAATTAAAAACTTACCTGCAAAAATTCCATTTCCTGAGGCATTCACTGCTGATTTCTACAAGACGTTTAGAGAAGACTCAATAACATTACTTCTCAAAATCTTTAATGAAATTGAAAGGGAAGCAATACTACCAAATTCATTCTGGAGGCAAGTATTAACCTAATACCAAAGCAAGAGAAGGACCCAACTAAGAAAGAGAACTACAGGCCAGTCTCCCTAATGAACATAGATGCAAAAATCCTCTGTAAGGTACTGGCAAAATAAATGTAACAAATCATCAGGAAGATTATACACCATGGCCAAGTGGGATTTATCCCTGCAATGCAAGAATAGCTCAACATATGTGAATCAATAAATGTAATATACCATACTAACTGAGCCAGGGATAAAAACCATAGATCATCTCAATCAATTCAGAGAAAAAAGTTGACACAGTCCAACACCCGTGTATGATAAAAATCCTACAGAAAATTGGAATAGATGGTCTTTATCTCAATCTGATTAAAGCTATCTATGACAAACCAACCACCAGCATCATATTAAATGGACAAAAACTGAAAATTTTCACTCTTTTTGTCCAGTCACCTTATTTGATATAGTGCTAGGAACTTTGGCTCAATAAATTAGACAAGATAAATAAATAAAAGGAATAAAGGTAGGAAAGGAAGAAGGTAGAATATTATTAGCGTTTATGTAACTACTGATACACATTATTAATTTGTTACCCTGTTTCCATTTTATTTTTGCTCTATTTTTCATTCTCCTCTTTTTTGAGTTAACCAACTTTTATTTATCCCCTGCCCATACCCATTAGTGTTTCACTGCCCCTGTCCACTTTGTGTCACTGTAACAGAGTACAGGACGTTGGGTAGTAGATAGTAAGAGAGGTTTTCTCACCACTGCGGCAGCTGGAAAGTCCAAACAGGAGGCTCAGCCTGTGCGGAGCGTCACTCCAGCTGTATCGCATGACAGGAAAGCAAAAAAGAAAATAGTTACACGCAGAAGAGGATGGCATGGGGTGGCCTGGGTTTTTAACAAGGCCCACCATAGAAACTCACCTGGTCTTGTAAGAACTGTGTTGGTCTCTTCTAACGGTGATAACACTAAACATCTTCCAAGGGACACCCCCCCCCATTGTCTCCAACTTCAGGAACCAAGCTTCCAGCACTTAAAGCTGTTTGGGGCACCAGAAGTCAGTATCAGCCTCCTGGAAGTTGTAAATTCCAGTTAAAAATTTACTGGGTACCTAAATACAAATTTTATTTCGCAGAATGAGTGATGGTTTTGTGCAAAGATATACATTTTGTTAATCCTTCTGTTGTTCTCACCCATGAGAGAGAAACGTTTGCATGTTTCACCTTTCTTCTGTTTCCTAACTTCTACTATGTTAGTTTTCTATGGAATTTTCCAAACTTCTTGAATAAAGAGTGAATAACATACTATTACCCTAATCCATCAAGGCAAAGGGCATCAAGGAGTATCGCAGCAGAGACTGGAGTAGCTCTGCGCCCGTAGGCATGTATAAGTTTTTTTTTAAACCCCAGTTTTACTTAGAATATTATTTTCTGTGTAAGCCACAATGTACAAAAGATTTACATACAATTATAGAGGAGTGTTTCCTGTTGTTTTAAATTCAGGATAGTTACATTGGATCCATCCTAGATTTGCTATCAGTTTTTTAACATCCTGGTTTACTACTGCCCTTTGAATGGACTTCTTTCATCTGGCTTATCATTTTCTTTTAATGAGTTAAAATTGAAAGCTAAGAATTTTAACTTGAAAATAGATGGCACCTAGCCCAAGTTTTCTTAAATACAGTAGATTATTTTGTAAGACACTTGGGATAAAATGGCTTTGTTCAGCTTGATGGCCATAGTAGCACTGAGCTTCGCTTTCACAATGAATCTTTTTCTGTTTGAAAGACAGCTTTGTCCTTTTTGAGTCATATTTTCCCATGCTTATAATTAGTTATAGAAATCATTTCTCTTTTAAATTAACTTAGCAATATAAGCCTCATGTTGTACTAAAGCCTGTGACCAGTTTGAATAAATGGTGTTGATTAGCTTAAACATCAAAGTTTCTTGCTACTGCTAGGTACCATCCTTGTTTTAATTGTGCAGGTAAAAGTTTGGCAAAGTTTACAAAGCTAGAAAACAGCTGCAAGAATTTCAAATTAGGTAATTTGATTCCAGATCCTTGGCTATTTAGCATCAAACCATCTAGTTATTTCCTTTTTATCTTAAGGGCCCCACATACAATGGGGAAATAGTACGATCAAAAACCTTTCTTCAGTGTCCTAGAGTAGAGATGAGATCATGCTGGAAATAATTAACACTGATTTGCACGAACTGATGCCTGTCGTGGTGCTGGTGACTAAACCAGGACTTCTGCTCTGAGCTACACCCACAGTCCTCTCTATGTCTTTATTTTGAGTGGGAGTCTCTGATGGTCACTCAGTTTCCCACTCTGGGCCTAACTTTGCCATGCTTCTGCTTCAGCGTTCCAGAGTGCTGGGATTGCAGACTGTGCTCCAGCGCTCAGATCTGAAACCATTCACTATCACAGGGTGGTGTAGGGGTCATTCATACCTCCCAGAGCCAGAACCCCACCCTGGCATCTCCTTCTGAGTACATATTTGCCTGAACATTAGGCTGCCATAATCTGGCATGGGCAAGTTAATATTCATAAGGCTTCTTATGGTTGTTTTTAAGTGAGGAGCTGACATGAATTTTTCTCAGCCTAGCCCATGCCTGCACTCTCAACCTTCCCTCTTCTTCAAGATCCACTGTCTTTCCGGATAATGGATGAGGAGAGCACTTGTGTCTTTCAGAGATTGCTTCATGCACTAACTACGGACAACAGCAGCCTGCACACTTAGTGCTACCGACAGCAGCGGCACTGTCATGCTTGTATAGAAAGCATTTCTCACATGGGTTTGCCATGATACACGCCACGTGTAATGCTTAGACAGGCTTCTGTAGTGATCTGCAGCTGCTCTCCTCAAGTCTGAAGGCCTATTCATGGAACGTTTGGAGAACAACTGACTGAACACACAAAAGGAACTGACCATTAGTTAATCCACCACAAGGTCTGTAACATGATAGCAAGTCTTGAAAGTCATTCAGTATCAGTCCTCTAGTTCAAATCTTTTGTAGCATGTGTTGATTTTCCAGGTTCTTTTGGCTTTCCACATAAATGTTAGGATTAATTCTGTGATATGTGAAGTGCCCTGCTGGGATTTTGACAGAATTCTGGTCATGCAGCACAATGGCCATGGCTCTCGACATCATGTTGGAAAAAATTGGTATCCTAGTGTTGGTGAGCATTCTTAGGAGTGGACATCAAATGTTTTTCAATTTATTTACAGCTATGCCATCATCCATAAAACTCCATTAAAATTTTCCTCAAGTTGGAAACTATGCAGATTTTTGTTAGATTTACTCCTAAGTATTTATTCTATCTTTTATTGGTACAACTAATGTGTGTTTGTGATTTCAAATAACATCGCTGGTATAGTAAGTTTTGCTGACTTTCAAATCTAACCTGATATATGGAAATGTTTCTATAATTGCTTATTAGTTGCAGGAGATTTTTTATTGAGGTTTTGGGATTTTCTACACAGACAATTATGTCACCTGTGAACTATGACACTTTATTTTCCTCATTATGGACAAATTTTATTTCATTTTTTTCAAGTATTGTATTAAGACTTTCAGTCAAGTGTTAAGTAGGAGAAATGAAACATTTTTGTTTTATTCTATATGTAAATTTAAAATCACATAATATTTCTTTACTAGCTATGTAAGTCGTAGCTTTTGTGGATGTTCTTCACAGCACTAAGGAAGTTTTCCTTTGTTCTTAATGTCCAGAGTTTTTAAATCATGAATAAGTGCTTAAATTTGTTAAATGATTTTTGATATTTATTGACATAATTATGCTTTAGCTTATTTGATATACTAGAAAGTATTAATTTGCATATATTGAATGATATTTGTATGCTTGCAATAATTCGTTATGAACCATAGTTATTTTTGTATATTTTGGTATGAGTTATTAATATTGTGTTGATTCTTGCATATATATTCATGACCTGTACAGCAGGGTCTGTAGTTTTCTTGTGCTTTCTGTATTTGCAAATGCAATCTTCAAACAATGGGCTAGAAATTATTGGTTTTGTTTCAGTTTTCTGAGACTGAAAACATCAGTGGGTAGAGGCTCACAGTCTACGGGGCTTTCAGTCCACAGCTGGCTGTCTCCAACACAGGGGCCATGGCAGAGGGGAACCGCAGAGGAGAAACAGGCTGTGCCGGAGTGGAGAGGAAGCAGCAAGGTAGCCAGCCTGCCTTCCTTCTGCCCTTCATATTCCATCCAGGCCACAAGCCTATTGATTGGTGCCATCCACACCCAGGTTGAGGCTTCCATTACCCACACCCAGAACTATGATAAACCAATTTATTTATCACATAGCATTCACCCCTAGTTGAACATCTTAAACCTTGCCACCTCTGCAAAGCCACACCTATAAGCATATGAGGCATTGGGGGGATATCTAGACACAAGCTGGGAAATTTTGCCACTGTCCCCCAAAAGAATGGTGCACATTCCCTTATGTAAAAGGCATTTAGTCCATCTCTAAGAGTTGACAAAGTCCTAATGGTTTCAGTATTGCTAAAATGTTGAAGTCTAAAGTCTCATCTGAAGTTTAAGGCAAATTCTTAACTGTCAGCACTTGTACAAATGAAAAGAAAGTTAAGCACTTCCAACATACAATGTCAGAAGATAAAAATTTCCATTCAAAAATGTGCAGGTGATTTCTGTTAAATGAGAATGATCTCTGGGAAAAAGCCAGTTTAAATTAAAAGAAAACAGATGTTTTGTGCTTTGTTTACTAAGACTTGGATTGATCATGATTTTATAGGTGAGCTTGGGAATAGATATATTCTGTGGTTTAGTTCCCAGAAAAGAAGAGAAAAAGCTGACATATAGAAACAGCCATATTTACCCCTCACAGAAACTCACCTGTGGCTGTCGCGTGTCTCAGTTATGAGGTCCTACCACTAATTCAGAAACCTAGAAATATGATGCAGGGAAAATGCTAAGCATATGAAGTTAAGGAAGAGCCTGACCGAGTTAGACTGAAAACAGTTCTAGTGTGTGAAAATTCTCTTTGAATATATAGGAAGGAGAGGGAAAGTTCAACCTGAGACATAAAGTAGGGTATTTAAATGACATATAGATATACAGAGAGTCTTTGCAGTTTTCTCAGTAACTGTGAGTCAAACTTTCCATAACTGTACCAAATACCTGTGCAGTCAGCCTAATAGGAGAGAAAGTCTATTCAGGCTCAGAGTGGGAGGGTTTGATCAATGATTTGTTGGTTCTCTTGTTTCTGGGCCTGTGGTAAAGCTATGATGGCAGGAGGAGAGTGATAGAAGTTATCTGACAGGAGCCAGGAATCCGAGAGAAAGGACCTGAGGTCCTACAGTCCTCTTCCAGGCCATGCCTCTGATGACTTCACTTGCTCTCTGTAGGGCCCACCTCCAATGACCTCACTTCCTCCCTCTAAACTCCACCTGCAATGACCTCACTTCCTCCCACTAGGCCCCACTCCTGGAGGTCCCAATGCTTCCCAGTAATAGCACAGATTGGATACAGAACTTGTAACATATAAGCCTTTGTAGGACACTTGTCTAAACCATCTAAATAATAGAACAAATACACCTGGAAATGAAATAAACAGCCATTGGTATAAGACTGTTAAGCAAATTGTATCACACAAGATGAAGTAGTACAGAGGCCCCCAAATAATGAAGGTGATTCATATGTAGCTTTGTACATAATTTCAAGTCACAGGTACCTCTTGCCTTGCCTTTACTGCCCAGGATTGCTTTTGCTATTTAGGTCTCTTCCAGCTCCAGATGAATTTTAGGAATGTTTTCCCTAGTTCTATGAAGTATGCTAGTGGTATTTCGACTGGGATTGCATTACATCTGTATAACAGTTTTGGGAGTATGGCCCTTTTCACTATGTTGATTCTGCCTATCTACAAACAATCTTTCCATTTTCTGATATCCTCTTTGAGCTCCTTTTTCAGAGTACCGTAATTTTCAAAACATAGATCTTTTACTACCTTTGTTAGATTGATTCCTAAGTATTTCATTTTTTTGGATGTTATTGTGAAGGTTGTGATTGCCCTTATTTCTGTCTCAGTGAGTTTGTGGTTCATGTACAGGAGTGTTATTGATTTCTGAGCGTTGACTTTATAGCCAGCTGTGCTACCGAACTTGGTTATGAAATATACAAGTCTTTTGGTGGAGTTTTGAGGGCCTTCTATGTAGGATATCCTGTCATGTGTAAATAATGATAATTTAACTTCTTATTTTCTTATCTTTACTCTTTTTATTTCTGTTTTGTCTAATTGTACTGGCTAGTGTTTCCAGAACTATGCAGAATAGGAGTGGTGATAGTTATTTGAAGTTCACCATCACCTCTCCTGCAAGTCCAGCTTACAGATGGCAAATGGCAGGGTCCTCAACACCCATAAAAAAGGAATTGCAGGAGCCCAGAAGTATGTTAACTCATATGTCACATATATAAATCATATATATTATGTGTAAATCATATCTATTATATGTAAAATATATGAGAAGTCTTCTACTGATTCTGTTCCTCTGGAAAAGCACAGTACATCCTGATTGTGCTGTCATATTATTGATCTTTCAAAAGTGCCAGCATCTGCTTGCATCTATTTTTCCTTGTCTACACTTTTATTTATATCTGCTCTAGTTGCTAGTGTTTATTATTTTGTTCTTACTTTAGAACCAATTTACTCCTCTTTCTCTAGTTGAAAATGCAGATTATAGACATTAGATCTTTCTAGTTTCAATCATATGTACTAATGCTATAAATTTCCCTCTGAGCATTGCTATTGCTGCACCACAAATTTTGATGCATTAATTTTCATATAGCTCAAAATATTTTAGAGTTTCTTCTGAGACTTATTTCCTTGTGCGGTATTTGTAACCATGTCTTTTTAAAATTCATAAATATTGGAACTTTTGAATTCTATCCCTGTTATTTTCAGGTTAATTCCACTGTGCTCCATATATGCACATTGTATTATTTCTATTATTTAAAATTTTTTGTTTCTTTTTTACAGTTCATTTTCTTTATTGATATGGCTTTAGTACATAATTGTTACATTCCTTGTGTAGAGGCAGGAGTGGGCAAAAAAGACCTTAATTCCTCGTTTATCCTCTCTCTCTCCCTCCTCCCTCCACCCATAGCTTAATCCCTTTCTTTTTTCTTTCTTTATACCTGTTTGCTGTGCATAATATTTACATTCCTTGTGTGGAGCTGGTACACTGATGTGTTACTTTTTAATTTAGTAATGCATGTTTTATGCCAAAACATGGGTGTTCTTGCTGACTGTTATACATTGGCTGGAAAAAGTGTATATTTTGCTGTTATTTGGTGGCACATTCTACAAATGATCAATTAAAACTAATTTATTAATTTTGCTGTTCAGTTTAACAATGTCCTGACTCATTCTTGTGCTTGCTTGTCTGTCAGTTACTGATAATGCACTTGTGGGTTTATTTTTTCAGCTTTTCCGGTTTCTGACTCTTCATGTGTCATTAGGGAAAGTGTTACTGAAGAGTCTTCCAGCTCGCTGACACATTACACAGTGGTATCCGGTCTACTGATGAGCCCACTGAAGCTGCTCCTCATTTCTATCATCTGTTGCTTCCTATCCTTTCCCGATTCTCTCACAAACCTGCTCTACATTTATGTTGGCCACGGTTGTTACATTATCTTTTATTCCATTAGTTCCCATACCACAGTACTCAGAGCTGTTTCAGTTTCTCTAACCCTCTGGATTCTTATTCTCTTCCTTACTTTTTCTCTTCCAGCTCACCTTTGCCTGCCTTTTAGCATGACATTCATTTTATTGATAGTTGGAAATGATGTATCTGGTAGTAGAACCTCAAATAATGACGCTTTTAACTTGACATTTCCTATTAAACTGTATAAGAAATGGACAGTGTTTAGTACCCTGTGTGGCTGTGACTCCAGAATTGAAATGTCCTGTGGTCTCTGTTTTGTTGTCTTTCTTTCCTATGTCTGTAGGTTTCCCTGAGAATGTCCTTAAAAGTCTAGGTTTTATAGTTCTTTCGGTAGCAATCCTCTACTATTATATTGGAGCTGTTTCCTCCCTGGGGTAAGGTGTTGTAAAAGGAAATATTTCTGTAACCTTCCAACCAAACCTCAGTTTATTTTTTATTGGCCTCATTCCTTAGGCTGTGACCTTCAGAAGTATTTCTTAGTCTTTTTAGTAACTTCTTTGCTTAGTGAGTCAGGAGTCAGGAGGGTGCTATAGTTTTCTAATTGCCCTTCCTGGAAACAGGTCAGAGAGGTTAAGAGTTCTCCTGCAAGACCAGTGATTGTTAGGAAGAAATGTCAAAGTGGTTACTTTAACTTGGGCATGACTAAAATGTGTGTATTGTTACCCTCTGCTTGCCCAGAAGCAAGAAGGAATTTTTCTTCTCTCTCCAATGTGAGAGCCTGGTGAGGCTCATAGCCATAAATCTCAGGGAGATTGTCAGGACTCTAAGCCTGTGTCCCACCAATGTTTAACTCTCAAGCTAAACCTTTTGTGTCTTCCAGCAGTGCGTCCGCATCTTTAAAGTGGTTCCCATAGCTCAGATTTTTCGGGCATTTTGCCCTCATGCAGCTGGTCTGGGTTGTGTCTCTCTGTCTGTGCCTTTCTTATTGTCAGCGTGGTGGTTTACGCTCTAAGCTAAACTTTGGTGGATCTAAGAAAAAGCAGTTTCTAGTTAGCTCAGTTATTTTTTCTCTTTGAGAATGGTAATGATGACTTACAAGCTATTTACATTTTGAAGCTAAAACCAGAAGTCAGTTTATTTAATGTCAATAACTGTGAAATGTTGTGTTTTTGCCAGAAGAGCATAAAACGTCAACTTTATGCTTTAGAGTCTCTCCTGTGTGTAACAGTGTATTGCTATCCCATGCAGAACTAATGAGGTCAAATACAGCCAATAAAATCCCCTGATTCAAGTTTTTCTCTGTAGAAACACCCCTACATATGTGTCAAAGCACATCTAAGTAAAATTTGGGCAGTTGTACTATAGTTTAATTCAGTCGATAAAACAGTGAATTCCTTGAGCTATGCCTATGTCTCATCCATTTCTCTTTCCTACTTCCTAGTAGAGCATAAGCATATGGAAAATAAGGAATGTTGAAAAATCCACTTGATCTATTAAAAGATGCCAAGGTGGAGACTATGTCCTACACATGTTCATGGTCTCCTTTTCCATAGTACAGAATGCATAAATGAGTCAGCAACCAATATTGGATCAATTAACACATGTACGAACAAATGGGTATTATTTTCTGCTCCCTCCTGTTAGTGATAGCCTGAGGTATAAGGAATACAATAAATTCCTCTCTTAAGATATTGTAAGGTAGATATCCTTGTGTTACTGAATGGTGAATCCTCAAGAAATTCGTGGTGTCCTGAACAGAGAATTGAACAAGACACTCAGTAAAAGGAGCAGGGATGTGGATTTGTTGCAGGAGCAAAAGAGGTACACTCTGCTGCATCAGGGCAGGCTGATAAACAATTCATAGTGGCCCAAGGGTAAAGGAAGGGATCCCTTGTATCTGAAATTACTGGATTGGCTTCTCTCTAATGCAAATAAAGCATTAAAATAGTTTTTCTATCAAAAATTCATTTAACCTGGCACCAAATATTATTACTGGGTTTAGGAGACAGAGAAGGAACAGGTTAGAATATTTTCTGATCTGTCTTGAAAGATGGACTCTGACAAATGCAGCATTTAGAGAGATCATTTTTTCATGCTATTATTCAGGAGAAGCTTTCTGAGGGGTTTTATTTCTATGCTCCCCATAGAGAGGAAGAGGGATGTGAGATGAACTACCTGGCAGCTTCAGCCCTAGCATGGTCACCCACCTTATTAACCCTGTTAAAAGCAGCAGTCCCAAGACAGGTGCCCCTGTCAGTGGTGGGGAGTCAGTGGTCATTAATGTCTTTACTTGTCTTCACCCAGAACAGTGCTGAAGTTTTGCATTTTGAAGTCAAGCCTCGGATCTTCCAGAGGTTTACAGGAGCAGCTTCTTTCTTTTGAGTGGTCCTCTGCCAGAGGTTCTTGACATGGGACTGGCTTTATCTTAGAAAGGTGATCCAGCTATTTCTGCTACCTGTGCAGTGGGTATGGCCAGAATCACTGACAAGGAGCCCTTCCAGTTGGGTTTTAATTGGTCAGCAGCAACTCAGTCCTTTCAAGTTTTAATGAGCTCCTGGTCTCTAGAATAGATACCAGCTGGTTCCCCTGAACCAAGAGCTGGCGGGCCTTTGCTCTGGAGAGCTCGTAGTTCTTGTCCCAGATTACTAAGATACTGTAAGAGCCCTGTGGCCTCTGGGTCTACTGTCATGACAGAAGGCAAAAAAGCCTTCCCATAGCGCATCTCAAATGGCATAGTATATAGCCTGGTCTTAGGAATGTTTTGAACCTAGCAGTAATCAGAGAAAAGACACATAAGTCTCTCAGAAAACTTTTCCCCACTCATTCTACGGTCTGGTTGGCTCTTTCAACCTTTGCAGAGGACTCAGGTCTCCATGCAGAATGGAGATGGTAGTTTATTCCTAAAACCTTTGCCACACTCTGAGTTATTTGAGAGGTAAAAGAAGTCCACTCTTAAGCAACTATGACATTCCAAACTGGAAGATGATTTCTGTGAGAAGAACCTTGACTGTCTACGTCTTCAGCCCTTCCCGAGTGGGTGGAGAAGGCCTCAGGACAATGTGTAAAGGTGTCAATCAGGACCAATGTTGTTTAAATTCTTTCTTATTGGTGTTACATGGGTAAAGTCCAGGGTCTGTTCACCTCCTCTGTACAGGTTCTAACAAAGAAGGGGTCTGGGCTTGCCAGGGTTATTGTAGGCACAGAGTGGGGGAGCTTGGCAGACCAGTCAGGTGGGTGCTGCTTGTCCAGGTCCTGTCAAAATCTGAGTGATTGTTTCCCATTTAGTGTCAGTTACCGTATGGGAAGAATAATGAAGAGCTTGTGGAGACTTCCACTGTGTCCACTGAGGAAGAGCTAGGCTGTTTCCCAGAGCTTGAAAGTCCCTTTTGACTCCTCGTCCTTTGACCCATTTACCTTCTGGGGCCTGTAGAATGATTTAAAGGTTTCCTCAAGAACTCAGAATAAGGCTAGGGACTTGCAGGGCTGGACGGCTGCTGTTTTTGCTTTTTTTAAAATCAGCCTTTCAGCTTCCCAAGGAGACTTTTGAGATGTCTTTGGCCTTCCTTGAAATGTATGACAGTGACCTGCATGAAGAGATAGACTAACTTCAGAAGTTGTAGAATTTCTTGCTTATACTTTATCAATGATTATTTGTTAGCAAGCCCTTTACTTCCGAGTTGTATGTGGCATTAGAAAGGCATACTTGGAATCCGTGTAAATGATTAGCCTCTGTCTTTTCTTAGTATTAATGGCTGGGTAAAGGTTATGAGATCCACATTTTGAACAGAGGACCCAGGAGTAAGGGGTTTTAGTCTCATTAACCTGTTTTGGACAGACAGCTGCATAGCCTGCCTTTTGGTGGGCTTCTTGGACAAAGCAGCTTTCATTAGCTAACTACATCAATTCAGGGTCTTGGAGGGCCAGGTCTCCAATGCTTCCCCCTACTTGCACATGTTTGAGAAATTTCCTGTTCACAAGATAGCTAATCTGGACCTGAAGACATCACTGAGGCAAGATTAAGAGTAGGGCAGACCTCTACAATAACCTCGGGGGTGTACTGAAGCATGACCTGACACTGTTGAACTATTCATTCCCGTCAATCACAAGTAAACCTTTGTTTTAAAAATATCCTTGACTTGAGAGTGAATGAATACTTCTAGTTTTTGTTCCAAACTTGGTTTTGTGGCTTCTGTTACTGTAACTGTAGCTGCTGTTGACCTCAGACCAAGTGGCTATTATGAATTGTCTGTAGATGTCCCTCCAAATCCTCATGTGCTGTTAGGTAGGGTTTTTTAGAGATGGCTGTTTTGAGGCTATGTGATGCTGGGATTAAGGGTGTTTGATTACTAAATTGTCCACTGATTGGTTATGCGTACTTTTTTGCATAAATAACGGAAAGACCCACCCTGGGTCTGGACTGCAATACCCAAAGGCTGGATGGTATAAAAGGGAGAGGGACGCTTGCTGCAGCTTGTGTTTTGCTGTTTTCTGTCTGCTCTGCCATATCATTGATTGTTTCTCCTCTGCCAGTCCCCTCAGTTATGCCACCTTACTTCAGAGCCAGTCAGCTATGGACTGAAACCTCTACAAACTGAAGTAAAATAAAATCTTCCTCCTTTAACTTGAGGGTATTGGGTGTATCATTTCAGCAATGAACAAAGTAACTAAGATGGCAGTCACCTGTCAGCTACTCCATCTGGAAAAGTACACAGCTAGGTATGGTTCCTGTCCTAGATTTTGGCTCAGACAACGCAAAAAATCCTCTCTCTTCTAATATGTATAGGAAAAAGGTTTTCTTAAGTCCGGTATTCCTAGTGGTGGAGCCTGAGTGAAGGCATGCTGGAACACACCCTCACCACTGAGCTACACCCTGACCCCCCATGTCAGTGGTGACAAACCAGTACTGCCTGCACCATTTCTTTCTTAAGACAAAATATGTTACGGTATTAGTTGTTTTAAACTCAAACCTCAGTACTCAGTTTTGATTGCTGTTTTGGCACTTTGTCATAAATAAATGGGTTTTGGCTTGCAGACTGGGCATTGGGTCTTTGAAAGGCTCACACTACTGCCCTAGGTGACCTGAAGCATATCAGTGCACCTACCCAGTACCTCTTCAGTGTCATCCTGCTCTGTTTAGATCAGAGCAGCCTGTCCTTCATCAGTCGATTTCCGTATTCGCATTCTCACTGACATTTACCAACATGATACATGAAGAAGTTCATTCTTATTTATTATGCTCCTTACCTTTCCCAGTTAAGTCCAAAACTCCGTGGGAGTAGGTAGCTTTCAGAAGAGCTCCTGGCACATGATAGGAAGTTTACACATATCTGTAGTGTGAGTAATTGAATCCATAAATATCAGGAAAGCAACAGAAGCTTTTAAGACCTTTTGAGAAATATGGCAAGGTTATGACTTATCTCAGCATCTCTATTCTAATAGGTACCTTAAAAAGGGAATGAGCCAGAGACAAATTGATGACGTGCTTTTATGCTCACCGTCATTCCGAGGCCAGCTCTGAGACTTAATTTCCAAAGAGAGACAAAGCCAGAGGATGCATGTGAATAAAATTTTTAATGATATACTTGGAATGCACATTACCTTGAAAAATAGGTATTACTTTATGAAAAACTTTTCTGAATAGCCTATTTTCAATAAAATATTAATTTGGCATTTCATGTTGTCCAGGCACATAATCATAACAGCTAAGTTTTCACATCATACAACACAGTGGCCTAAATTGATAGGTAATGTACTCTATGATGCAGATTATAGTGGGGAAATGAGAATTTCCCTCTCAAATATTCATTTATGGTCATATGTCTTAGACAAGATACTTGACATCTTAAGTGCAAATTCATTAATGCATCAAGCTTGCATTATTTTGTCTCAGAATCTCTTAGCCAAAGCAGGAAACATCCTTAGAACGTTTGGGTATTTTGGTTCTTTGAGCTGGGCGTCCACTTGGTGCTATATGCAGTGTGCAGGCCCAGGGGTACAAAGCAAAGGACAAGAAAAGCCTTTGCCCCTCATTTCACAGAGGCCGCATAGTTTCCCCTCTTTGGTGTACACCATGCCCTAAGTCTGCACATCACCCTGAATCTCCCTTCTCTGTGCCCTGCAACCCCAGGAGCTCCCAGGCACTTGTGATGCCTACTTTTATGTGACAACTCAAATATTTTACTTATGTCTGGTATTAGTGTACTAAATTATTTTTAAATGAAAGCTGTAATCACACTGAAATAAGCATTCTTTCAAAGGGGAATAACTTCTGGTTCCCGTATATAGATTTTGTGGTACCTGGAGGCAGCTTGGTTTCTTGCTTAGAAATGATTTATAAATAAACACAAACCATGATCAGTGGAAAAGAGAAGGACAAAGCAACACAAGAAATGAGTAGATAAATGTATTGTAAGGACGACTAACTGGAGGGATGATCTGTACCTGCAACTGGCAGAAAGGTATGAAAAGGGGCTGTGAGAAGTGTGGCTTGCCAGGCAGGGCAGTAACCAGGGTTCTCCCCAGAGATCAAGAACAAGAAGCCTAGTTCCTAGGGCAGAGGGTGGTGAGACAGGGCCACCTTCTGCTGAAAATACTGGCTTTCCTCCCTACTTCTCTTTCTTCCCTTCTTCCTTTCTTCTCTACTCCCCCCACTGGAGTATTATACACCCTATTTACAAGAACTAGGTGATAACATGTTTTGCCCTGGGGGTATTGAGACCCTGCTTGAAGCTTTACATTTATAGAAGCGCACTGAAGTTTGCTTTTGCTTTAAGATTCCTTAAGGATTTTTCACAAAAATAGAAACATAGAGACTTGAAAAGAACTGACACAACATGTCAACATTGCCAATAACACAACATTTACCTATATCTATATATCTATATATCTGATATATATATCTATATATCTGATATATATGATATATATATATCACAGCACATGTCTACATAGCACATAACATCATATCAAAATATATGTATATATTTGTTTATAAACAGTTTCAGGAAATTTGTGCTTTTGTTAGGAAGGACCTCTTTCTAACAATTGTTCTATAAAGTAATTTGGATTTTTGTTTTTTTTTTCAATTTTAAAAGTAAAAGAACGAAAATATATTAGCAGACAGCCATTTGCAAAGTAGCACAGGAATAGTACAAGCAATACTGAATTACAGACAAGGTGACAGGGAATTAACAATGGTTGTTGTATTACACATTGATAACTTCAAAATGCATACTCAGGAAAAAAATATAGACATGCAAGATTGATCAAATAATCATTAACTGTATAAAGTAATTTGAATCATTCTATTTGGATTAATGTTATCACCATTATTTCAGTTTTTAACTCTGTAGATTATCATTAAATAATCATTTGCCATCATTGTATGTTTTTAAGGCAAGGTCTTACTAAATTGTTAAATTGCAAAGGCTGGACTTCAATTTGAGATCTTCCTGTGTCAGTCCATCTAGTAACTGGAATTGTAAGCATGTGCCACAGCATTTGGCTTAGTCACTACATTATTTAAAACTCAATATTTCCAGACAATTCTACCTTTATTTCCTGTTTCTATTGTATTTATATTTAAAGTGTTTATTATTACAGCTAGAATTTGTGGGATTAAGAGAAGTCGAATACATGGTACAATATTTTCACGTTGATTTTTACAAAAGAAATTGTCGCTAAATTGACTATTATTAACTATAAAGTATCACTTTTTATTTCCACACATTAGTATTTTTCACAGTCATTCCTCTCCACTATAGAATCTTTCAAGTGCTAAACTAAAGATAACAGCGTGGGCCTGAATAAAGGGCTTGATAAGACTCATTTGATCAATTTTTGTTAATAAATCCACCCAATATGACACTTAAACCACTTAACAGTTTACCCTGAGCATTACTTGGGCAATGCCTTAGTTTGCATACTGGCTGTCCTGAGCATCACTTGGCCTGGGTTATTTCAGCCAGTTGATTCTTTTTGCAGGAGATACACTCACACCTGTTTTATCCTTACCATTTTTGCAGCTTTTAATTTAAAACATTGTATTTGCCTTTGATGTTTTTTCTAGCGAAATCTAATAATAAGTTCTGGATATTTTATTTTAATAATTTTTGTTTACATTGTATTTATGAAAAGACTCCATATTTTTGTGCCACAATCTGTAAAAACTCTTACTGTAAGTACATTAGATATATATTTTGTACTTCTCCAGAACTCGGTGATATTCTTTTATGATACAAAATACACACTTTTGAAACAGTGAGAATGAATAATAAAGCGGTGTCGAATGATCTGCAAAAGAAAAACCTGAAAATGGAAAGTCATTAGCATTTCAGAGGGGAAAGTCTATGTTGTGAAATGGAAAGACAAAAAGACTTATTATCTGCTAATTCATACTACAGAAATGATAAAACTTGAAAGAAGAAATGAAAACTAAAAAATCCAGTGCTGGTCAATAATTATGACAATTCTGTGGGTGCTGCCAACAGAGTTGACCAACATCTGTCAGACTACTATGCAACAAAAAATTAGGAGAATTGCTATTATTAAATATTCATGTACCTTTCAGACCAAATAATATGAAACTCCTTAGTTATTTGTCAAACAAGGCAGTTCAAAAGTCATGTACCATTTAGAATAGTTCTAATAAGCCAAAAAATAAAAAAATCAAAGGCAGTGAAAAGCCCACCAGGATGTCTGTCACTGACATCCTCACCAAGATGTTTAGTGCACAGACCTCACTGAAATTAGAAACCCACAGGGAAAAAGTAAAGACCAACATGGCAGGGTGAAGTGTGTTGTTCAAAGAAAGGTTATAATGCAAAAAGAATTCAGAAAGAGACCAGATACGACTGTCCAGATTGTAATGGTGCATTTTGTATTGAGCATTTTAAAATATACCATGCGCTGGAAAAATACTGAATAGATTTGATAAAATTGTTTTTATATTTCTTGTTAAATTATCTTATACAAATTAACAAAAACTACACAAGTTTTGAGCATGCCATATTTAAATAATGGGAAGGATCAGTGTTTAAGGGTTTGCGTTAGGCAGCAGACTAAATTGGGTACTTTGTCATTACTGAGACATAACACCTGACATTCTCAAGTTAAAGGGAAAAGATTTAGTTTGACACAGTTTGTAGGGGTTTCAGGCCACAGCCACCTGCTCCAAGACAGGGTGGCCTGGCAGAGGGACCCCGCAGAAGGGAAAGTCCACAGCTGGACAGACAGGAGCCAGTGAGAAATCACGGGAGGAAGGAGGGAGGCAGACCTCCCAGGCCACAGCCCAAGTGACCCTCCTCTTCCAGCCGGGCTTCACCCCCCATTAGCTACGAATTCAGCAGTGGCCCCATCCACTGATGGGCACCACACCACGTGATCCAGTCTCTTCCCAAGAGCAGTTGAGGCTGTGGAGATGTCCAGATATAAACCAGACATGCATCCAGGGCAAAGATAACTTCTGGAGAAATAAAACATGCTAAAACATATGTTGTAAGTTGTTTCTAGCTAGTTCACACAAGGTGAACATATAAAAGTTAAAAATACTGTGGCAGTTGCCAGCTAGCTAGGAGAACATGTTAGAATCTAGAGGCTCAGGGTCAGGCATAATTTGAAACATTATTTCCCATTTTCCTACATTGTATGACATTAAAACCACTGATGTGTGAGTACATGCAATATTGAAAGCAAAGAACAGACTCAGTTTTTGCTATTAGAGATGTGTACCATAATTATACATACTTTAAAATTCTATTTATTTTATGTTAGTTGCCTGAAAAGAACATATTTATAAATAGATGTCTTTGAAGTCTAAGTAAAACACAGAAATTTACAAAATAGTGCTTCATCCTAAATACTCAATAGATTTTTTAAAAAATAAATAAGTAAAGTTATTTGGAGAAAATGTAGGTGATTCTATCTGATTGAACTTTTTTCATATTTTTGCTCAAATTTAGCAACTAGCTTCCACTCATGTTGCTTATATTGAAAGTACTTTATTTTTTAAAGAGGTAGAGCAAAAAATATTTTAAAGAGTTTACAAAATAATCAGTGAATTACATCATTTTTAACCTTTGTGAAGTAAATCTTTCATAAATTATGTAATCAATTTAGTGTGTGTCTTATTCTAAATTTCTTAAATGAACAAAAGGAAGACAAATTTAGGAAACAGTCCAACATTAATAAAATAGAAAACGATTGACACAAATTAAATATTACAAAAATACTTAACAGAATTGAATTTTCAGTCGGGTCACTGAAAGTCAATAAATCTTCCTATCACTGGTGTGTATAATTAGATTTATCTACAAAAAATAATTATTTCTTGAAAAGTCCTGCCAAGGTTACTTTGGAGTAACAAGGCCTTGGCACTTGAAAACAGTTGAGATCTAAGAGACTTGTATGCTACAATTTTCAAGCTACACAGCACGCATGCTGCTGTTTATTAGTAGAAGTGTTAATGCTTCCTTGTAACCAAAGTCCAGATGCTGCTCAAGGGCAGGAGACACAACTCCATACCTGTGATAAGACGGTGTAACTGCTGTGGTCATATCATCCTGTTTCCTCTAAGGGTGCCGACAAAAGAACTCAGAGAATAGTTCACACAGTGATTTAACATGGAGGAAAAAGAGTTGAAGTAAATAGACAAAAAGAAGGGGTAAACCAGCATCTGTGCAGCAAGCCATGTATCTCCAAGTTCGCTAAAATTTAACTTCAATTTAGGTCACGCATATCTCCTTCCATGTGAGCCTCTCATCCCTATAAGAGTTGAGGGTTCATGGCCACCTACAATGGTAGAAAATGCCCAAGATTTGGTAAGATAAGTTAACAAAATAAAAGATGCTTGGTGTTCTAGCTCACTTCTAATAACATCAATATTATTGAAATTACTGGGGACCAAGTAAGAGCTTACCTCTTTAGTAACGTAGGACAGCGTACCACCCTCAATACATTTTTTGGGCTACATCCTGCTTCAACAGCTGCGTCTCAGCATGCCTTATATGTGATCCAACACACTGAAAACATGGTGGCCTACTTTGGGGGAATAAAGTCTATCTTTCTCTATGTAGGACATAGTCTATGGTGGCTTTGAACTAACTGTGTACCCCAGGCTGGCCTCCATCTCATGATTCTCCTGTCTCAGCCTCCTCAGTGTTGAGGCAGTTGCAGGTGTGTGTTACTATGCTCAGATGTTGAACTGCTTCTAACTCTGAAAATATATTCTCTACTAGCACCTTGGAAGTACAGTTGTTTATCTCCTATTGTACTACAAATCAGTGAGCAAATACATGTGAGAAAATTAATATCTGAAGAAATTAAAGAAAATTCTAGATTAAAAATTCCTGAAATTAGAAAGTTTTAAGTATAGTGGTTAGAAAATTGCAATACATGAGAGACAAGAGAAATCAAAGCATCATAAAATAACCAAAACTATTGGAAGAGGATTTAAGAAAACAAATGACAAAAATAAACAAAAATTTAGGGAAATAAAGAATAGGTAAGAACCATGGAACAGAATGAACACGTGAAGTGAGAGCTGCCAGAACGGAAAGGTGCACGGGCTAAAGAAACAGAAGTACCATCAAAAGGATGAAACTATGAAAGGGTTAAACCTGTTTAGAGAGAAAATTTAGACATGGAAAGCAGGTAATAGAGGCAGAATGTATAAAAGTTTAAGTCACTCATTTTAATAAAGGAAAACAGTGTAACATGTTGAAGTGTGACCTAGGAAATCGTTTTATATTTTAAATTAGCAACCTTAGATGTCAAAAGATAATAAGCTTTCACTATAATTTACTGAGGTGAAACACCCTAAAATCTTATGTCTGAATGTCCTGATGAGGTGTGTTTATTTTTAAGTTCCTAACAATGCTCCTTGTGGAGAGACAACCCCTACTGTGCTTCGGGGTGGTCATCCTTCACCAGCACACAGCCCACCCGTCCTCCTCCTCACAGATCAGTGCTGCAGGTCTCCAGGGTCCTGGTAGTGCTCTGAGTGCTTGGACACAGGGAGCAAATAAACAGACCCCACGGCCCTGTGTCTGACGCTGAAGTCAACTGAAGGTGGGGAAGATAACAAGAGGACAGCAAAAGATACACATCGGTACATTGATCATGTGCAGCTTATCTGAGGCTCATTAGTTTTTTATTAATGCATGTCTGTTATCATCATGTTTACATTTGTTTGGGAGAATTGACATATATATGATTTTATGATATATATTATTGTACTGTACTGTATCTTACTGCATTATATATATATATATATATATATATATATATATGTATATATATATATATATATATATATAATTTTTATCATTCTGGAACCCTTTATCTCCCCACATTTTCCTTTACCACTTCCCTTGACCCCCTTTCTTTACCCCAGATTGTGTTCCTCTGTCTCTTAGAGTATCTTCTTTACCCTTTAATTAATTTGTTTTGGGTTTTTTATATAAGAGAAACAATGAGATATTTATGCTTTGATGTCTGACTTATTTCACTTAATACTATGACCTCAAGATCCATCTATTTTCCCAAAAGTGACATAATTTTGAAGTTCATAAATTTTATAATAAAAGAAAAAGTGAAGAACAAAAGGCATTGTTAAGAATGGTGGGAAGGGTGTTGTAATTTAAGTAGAGTACTGAAATGTTCAGAATGAAACATTTGACCAAAAGCTTAAAGCAAGTGCGTCAGGAAGCCCACATCATCAAGGTAAGGATGAATCTATTTCCTGGCTGCTAAGGGTGTGAGATCAGTAGTTCTCAAAATGTGATTCTTAGAAGCTTGTTAGAAACATAAATGCCACCGTCTTACTCCACACAGCTGACATAAAACTTTAGGATGGAGATCCAACAACCTATGTGTTACCAAGAACACTAAATTTTGAGAACAATCGACCTAAGCCAAAGCAATGGGGACTAATACACCAATGGCCTTGCCATTTTAGGGTAAACTTTTGACCAAATTAATGCCAAACAGAGACAATTTGATTTAGATTTAGGATTTTTAAAAAATATTGGTAAAGCAAATTCTTTTATTAGAGGATAGTGGGCAGAAATATGAATGCATCTATGTTGAAATCCCATGAACAAAGCCTGAAAATACAACTGTACCCCAAATTCCAAATCCAGGTAGAGATTTGGACACATCCCATGAGCACTGTCTAGGCCAGTACCGAGGTGTCCGGTTTGCAGTACTCCAGGAAGGCTACATGTTCTTAAGTCACTTCACTTATACTTTCTTTGCTAGAAATGCATCTACATGATAAAGCCACCCAAAAAGCATATAAAAATGTCAAGACAGACACACAATAATGTCAGCTTAGAAGGTAGTGGAAATGATTCAACTTTTAAGTCATAGATTTGCTGCATTTAATGTAATAATGAATTAAGAGAGCAATGCTCAGTGATGGTGAAGAAGTGGAGTTGAAGGTGGACGGGCGCCTTTATCATAAACAGGTCGGCCTAAAGCTTGGGGAGCCTTAACCCAACTGGAAGGAGGATGAGCGGACATTTCATCCAATGTAAGAGGAGGTGCGCACAGCACCACGTGTTCTTACCCTCAAAAGTGAGTCTGAATTCAATGAAGCTTCTATGCATGTAACAGACTACTTAAAACACAGAGAAATTAACAGCAAATTGTCAGGTTTGAAGGTAAAATAATATTATTTTCCTCAATTGGATATGAAGGTTTGGGGCTTAGTTTTTACTTGTTTATAGTAATTTATTAATTGATTACTTTATCCATATAAAGTTACTAGTTGTATGCAAGTTAAACTTTTACATCTGACTGTAAAAGTGAATTTTGTACTTCATAGCAACCCTGTGTAATTTAACCTTTAACATACATGTAGGAACTGGCCATTTGTTTGTGGAAACGTTGTGTGTGTTCAGCTTGCTCTTATTCTTTAGTACTTAGTAATGACTGGCATTAGGGCGGTTACAATGTCTTCCGCTGATACATAATTTTGTTTGAGTGCCTCATATCTATCTCTTTATAGTTTGAATATGTTCCCAGTTAAAAGTATGTAATTTTTTTCCTTTCTTCCAGAGATGAAAAACTGGAACCAATTTCATTTATGAAACGTTAAACTATTGTGCCAAACTTTACCAAGATATCAAAACAATACAAAAATTATAGTGTGGTCTCAGTTGTGATCATAATTATAAACATTAGAATATTTATGCAATTGGAATGTGTTTTCTGAATCTGTAGCTTCATTCTTATACGAAAGGAGACATATACTAGAATGCTAATATTGACATTACTTTAATACAAAATCAAATCTAAATGTCTGTCAGTGATGTGATGGGAAAATAAACAGTACTATTTTCTTGCAGCGAAAATATGCCAACAGCAGAAAATATGAAGTAATTAGTGCTATGTCAATCAACATAAATTTGTTTCATAAACCTCACACTGCTAACTGCATGGCGGTAGGTAGACAGGGCTACAGACACTAAAGAAGATGTACAGGGCCCCTAATAACAACATCTACAAATCTGCACTTTATTACAAGGAAGGATTCAATATTGCCACAATAATTAAATTAATGGTTTATATATCACAGTCCAAATCTGTTTCTCAGCAAGATGTCTGAAGACCCAGGCTCTAGCTATGATAATCTTCCCTGAACCGAGAGGAAATACATGAATGTATTTCTTTATGTTTCCTTTAGATTAGAAGCCATCAAAGTGTGTAGAAAATATCTCAGAACAGAGAATCTCAGTACAGAATCTGCATCAGAGTTTCCTGTACCATTCTAGTTACACAGCGATATTGATGTGACATCATTTAATGTTATAATCTTCTGGGTTAACTTTATCAGTCATACCATAGCCAGTAATACTGACAAGCTGTTGTGAACCACCCAGAAATTACCTGTATTCATCACTACAAAGCAATACTATTAATCTGTGTGCTTCATGTCTTTATCAGGCTAAGCAACTTGGAAGAGCTTCAGCAATATAGTTCAGATTAATTCCAGGATGGTTGGACGTTAACCTTCACATCTTACTAGGGGAGACATAAGTTAAAAAGATACTTACATGTACCGGATAACCAGTTACCAGTCCATTTACTTAAATATAGGATCACAAAACTTGCTTATATTTTTGTTAAGTTTTATAAGATAATATAGCAGGAACTATAAAGTGACAATTTTATCAAATTTATTCAACACAAGAATAAACTGATTGAAACGCTGCCTATCAGAACAACACTAGGGATAGTCAGTACAGACAACTTCACTGCCTGAGTGATGCTTGGGATAAACTAAGTGGTTCTTTATTGTCTAGTTTACTGGATTAATAGACTCCTACACAGGTGATTGGATCACAGAAGCCCTGTGCTCAGTGTGCTCTCAGGCAGTTAGTTCCAGCTGGAGCAGGAGGGTCCCTGAGGCATGCCACTGACAGATACGTATCCCTTCCCCTCCGTGCTCCTTCCCAGCTGCCGTGAGCAAGCAGCTTTCTTTCACCTCAGTCTTCCACTATGGTGCTTCTTCTTTTGACCCAGTTGACTGTGGACTATAACCCTGAAACCATAAGTCTAAAAGTCCTTTCTCCTTTAAATTGTGTGTCAGGTATTTTGGTCAAGCAACAAAAAGTAAACTAATACACACAATGTGCTGGTATCATTCATTCAAAACTTAACTCCAACTAAAGAGTGCGTATGAATGGAGCACAGTGTATACACACTGCAACTGGTTTAAACACCTTGTGAAAAAGTAAAAGTTAACGTACTTTTTAAAGTATAGAGAAATACTAGAATAATCACTAAGAATAGGACAATAACAACCTTACATAAAGGGCAGGGTATGTAAGTAGAGAGTTGTATAAACAAAGAAAAACTATATTAATATTCTATTTTTAAGCTGTGCAAGAGTATGCCTATTCACTATTTCAGGCTCTAACTTTTGTCTGAAGTATTTCATAACATTAAACAAATGGCTACGAAATAGACGATACATAAAACAAGCCCTGGTGGTAAACAGCAAATCAGAGCAAGTATAGACTAAAGGGTAAACAGCTTTGAGAGTTAGAGTATGACTAAAACAGTCCTTAGCTATTTATGCCTAACATGATTGTCACAAGAGTGACAATAATTTACAGAAAGACACAAAATAAACAAGTGATTTAATGTGAATTTAGGATTGAGGAAACCAAGAATGATATATGTAAAAAGATTATACAAAGTGGGATGGACAGAACCACAGAGTTGACAGAGGTGGCTGCACGGTGCCCGCAGGCCTCCTCTTCAGGCATGTGCAGATGGCAGTGATGCCCCAGACAGGGCAAGGGCTAAACCATGCTAGGAATTTTTCCTTACTGACAGTTCTGTGGTCACCGCTAGTAACGTGGGCTCTGTGCTGGCCATCTGGTTGGTGCAGCCTGCCGTTGAAGCAGAAGCTGCCCAGTGTATGCTACTGTTGGTTAAGCTTCTTGCCCTGGACATGTACATGTCAAACCATTTTTAGTCTTATAGCTGGAACTCTAAATCTTCCAAGCAGAGACATGCCTTTCCCTAACCTTCCCTCTCTCACACCCCTAGCAGACTAAGGAGTCCTCTCTGCACATCTTCCCTCCTGCCATTCTCAGCTCGTGAACCGGTGCCCATTTTTGAATGTTGAAGAAATTATAAAATAAACTATATGCACATCCATAGCCCCCTAGTGCCGATGTACATATGTTCTCATTTTCATTTCTGAGACAATGATCACCTGTCTATAGTCCTTCTACATTTGACCTTTTAAGTTGTGTGATTGATCCAATTCTCTCTCACCTATGCAATAACAGAGCTACATTGATTTTCTTATCTGCTGGTTTAGCCAGTGTGTGCCTTGTTATTTAAAGGAAGAAAGAAACTGTTATTTTCCATCCTCAGAAAGTGTTGATTCTGCTTCTCCCACCAGTAGGTCCTTTTCTACGCAGCCCTCACAGCAGACCTCCAGAAAGGACTTCTCAGACTCAGCACTCTCTCCACTCCCTCACTACTGCTTGTGTCACATTCGCTGTGCGGTTATTTTCTGCAGCCGAATGAGCGATCTTCAGTGTTGCCCCTGCTCATCTCCACGTAGCATGACGATGCCAGTTTCTGCACCTCCTTGTCGGAGATGGGTAACATGCAAGCGTGGTTTTCCTCCTCCTCCCTAGTTAACTTCTCCTGGTCATTCTTCACTGTCAGTTCCTCTCCTTCCCCTAAACTACAGTAGTACATTGGTTTACAAATACTTTTGTTCACGAACAATTCAGTTCATGAACAGAAGTGTTTGGCAAAATTTTGCTTCCTTTCCCAAACTCCACATCAAGTGAGAAACAAGACTGTGGCCCTCTCCTCCTGTCTGACACGTGGCTCTGCTTCTTCTACTTGACATCATGGTCACATGCAGACTTGCGCACATTTGCTGTGAAGGTTTTCTGTGTGCTGCTCAATACAGGCAGCACTGTACAGGACAGTTCCAAAGAAAGGGGACAGCAAGCGCCATGATGGAAACAAAGTGCACGGTGCTGGTGAAGGTAACCGAGCAGAGTGAGCATGGTGAGAAGGTTTTGAAAAAATAACCACTGAATTAGAGAAGGAGATTGCAGAAAAGGATGAGTGTGGTATTTGTATGGCTGATTTGGCCTAGAGTTACAAGATCGTGAAGTTGACAATATCAACTATTTCAAAGAATAAAGATGCCATGGAAGGAACTGATGTGGCAAAAGAAGTGATGATGTTAATCGCAGGGCATGAGCATTGAAGAGGGGGAAGACATTCTGTGCACACACTCAAATGAGAAACAGATGGCAGCTGATAGCGCTAGTGGACCTATGATCTGTGAAAAAGCCAGGAAACTGCACAGTGTCTTACTGCAATTTCCTTTACACATGCAGCAAGAGATAAATTTGAAGCCAGTAGTGGGTGTTTGATAAATTCTGCAGAAATGTCATCTACAGTGTAATAAGACACTAGAGTCTTCCAGTTCTGACCAGGCTGCTGCAGAAACCTGCAGGGAAGAATTCACGAAGACAGAAGGGTACTCTGCTCAACAAGTGTTCAACCATAATGGAACAGGGCTCTCCTGGAAGAAGATTCCCATATCATGCAGAGGGAAAAGGGATTGCTGGGGCACAAGCCCATGAAGGACAGATTGAAACTGCTGCTGTATCCAAACATAAGTGCCAGTCTGGAGATTAAGCCACTACTGGTGCAGCATTCCCAGAACCCACAGCATTCAAGGAAAAGAACATGAACAAGGCCAGACACCTGTCATGTGGAGGGCCAGTGTCAAAGCTTGGCTCACAAGGCAACTGCTTGTGGAATGGCTGCACAGGGTGTTCACACTCACCACAGAGAAATTTTCTGGCAACCAGCTGCCCGAAAGGCACCTTCTTCTGATGGACAATGCTCCAGCACCCTGTCTAACCTTGGTGGATGATCTGGACACTGAATATAACTTCATAAAGGTCAAGTTCTTCCCCACAGCATGACACCGCTTCTGCAGCCCAGGGACCAGCAAGTGATCTGCAACTTCAAGAAGCTGTGCACAAAGGTGCTCTTTGCCAGGTGTTTTAATGTCACCGAGAGATGTCTTCGAGTCTGAAAGAGCTCTCAGAGAAACACTGCAATGTTCTCTGCTGCATCCACCTCACCGAAAAAGGGAAGATGTCACATACTGGACCTTAAACTCAGCCTGGGGGAAACTTCAACTGACTGTCACTGAACAGGACTTTGAAGGGTCTGATGTGCAGGGTGTGGAGGAGGTTTTTCCCTGGCAAGAGTGTGGGTCTGGACGTTGATGGTGCAGACACAGAGGAGCTTGTTGAGGACCATTAAGAGGAGCTGACAAGGCAGAACTTGCTGAACTCCAGAGTGAGCTGCAGAAGGTGCTTGTTGAGAGGCATCCTCTGAGGAAGAGGAAGACAGGGAGGAGGTTGCCAGTGATGTGATAAAACCCACTATGGAAAATGGAATGAGTGCCAGGATTTCTTCTGAAGCCCTACCGAACAGAACCATAACCAACAGAGTGTTGAATCTGATGAATGATGACATGGTCTCTCATTTCTGGAAGGTTGTGCAGAGCAGGAAAGAACAAGTGACATTAGGCAGATTTTTCATCAAAATTCACCCTGCATCTAAGATATAAACAAGAGCACAAACCCCTGAGTGAGACCTCCCTGATGTCCTTATGGAGGGGACTCTGCCTCCAAACATAACCTCCTCCCTGTCTGCCTTCCTGTCACTATGGCGGAAGTCATCTCAAGCAAGGTTAGTGACCTCTTCATACTGTGCTGTACTTTGTTTTATCTTTCTATGGTTAAAACACATACATGGGTCTGAATGGATCAGACTTATTTACTGTGAACCTCATGGAGAAATTTGATTCAGTTCCTGACCAAACAGGTTCACAACTAGAGCTGTGAAGCAAGCTGAACTCGGGAAGAGAGGCTCCCTGCCCTCCCTGCAGAAGCCTAGGACATCATCTATGAGAGCGTGTTCTGCACCAGCCCCTTCCTCTCGTCTGTCTTTAATAACTTTAGGGTACATTTTCAACTTGAGAAAATCTGGGTTACTCAGTTAATTGCGATGGCTCACTACCCTCTACTATGCTGTAATAGCTACAGACTGCAATTCCATCCTTTTTGTTTGCTTCTCAGCTCAGTGCCCCTAAGTAGAGGTTAGGGGTTGGGACAAACAAAGAGATGCGTGATTAAAACAAGGATCTGACACTCAAGAGCCTATGTATAGATGAGCACAATTGGCTACGGTTACAGTCAGCATAAATTGGCCTTGCTGGCCCAGCCTGTATGCAAATAATTGGGGGGACTGTAGGGGGACAAACCTGCAGCCTGTCGCCATCTCTGCTCACAGTCAGCAGCTCGCAGAACCGGAGCAGTGGGGCTCACTCACCTGTTCACTAACGTGGCTGTGGGTCTTGCCCAGAAGATGCGAGGCTCTAAATCCCCAGTTTTATCCACTCTTTTGCTTTCTATTGCTATATAATAAGTGAGCAGACAGCACATAAATTTTCTTTTGATTCCACAGTCAGATCATATGGAATTATTAATTGAACAAAAAGCTAACAGAATATTGATTTCCACATGGATTTTTAAAAAATAATGGAGTACTACTCAGTCATAAAGGATAAACTTGAGACATCTTTGAGTAAATGGATGCATCGTAAGACCACATTTTAAGTGAAATAAGTTGGTCCCACATGTGTAAATATCACATTGTCTCTCTGTATAAGAAACTGAAAGTGTAAATAAGGACCAAAATGTATAAAGGATACTGTGAAATGGGAAAGAACTGTTAAAAAATTATGAGAAACTAGGGAGGGAAAAAGGGGAAAGAAAAGAAGGGAAAAGAAGAAATGAAGAAAGAGTGACAAAAATGGAAACAAACCTTCACAAATAAGAAGAAGAGAGGTTGAAGGGAGGGGAGGGAATTGGAAAAAAAGAGGCACCCGGATGCACCCTGTACTGGTACTTACTTCCTGTGGTGGGTGTGACCACATCTGAAACACACTTTGTTTAAAAGAGAAAACAAGAGCAAAGCAAAATATTTATTACAATAAATGTTAAAGAGTCAGAATTTCTAATTTGAAATTTTATCATATTTGACCATTTTAATTTTAATTAAAAAATCTCTGCTATTTAGTAAAGATTTATATATGAAAATTACTGAGATGATTGAAGATATATAAAATTCTAGTCAAAAATAACTAAGATAGTTACCTTATGGTCATACTCTACAAAATTAATTATAATTCAAAAATAAAAGTATTAATATATATGAATTAACAATTGTTTAATATTGAATATAAGTTTATGTTCTCTGTGCCTAAAATCTCAAACTTTTGGCAGAAAGAGCTAAGAGTAAAATGCCAGATGATTTAATGATATACAATTGCTTAAAGTGTGGTTAAGAGCCTCTATCTCCTGAACCAAAAAACACATCAAAATCCTGTGAAAATTACCTCAGGAGGACTGTGCCAAACTGGCACGTCAGAGCTACCTCTAGCAGAGGTGCTGGAGCCGAGTGGCAGAGCTGGAGGAATGCAAGGAAACAGGGTTCTCCTGCATGTTGACATCCTGTGGATGGGACTGACAGACCCCCACGCTGGACACTCACTGTCAGAATCCCCGACCATGTGGCCTATAAGCTGCCTGCAGGTCAGGAGTGGGCGCCTGGTCAGAGACTGTGGCAGGAAAACCTCACTGGTCCAAACGCGCAGCATCTGCCTTTGCTTTCTAGCTCTTCTGTGTGAGTACGGTGATGCTTTGTAGGCTGCATCTGGAACGTTAGAGGCAAGAACCCCTGGAAAAACGTAATTGTGTTATATCCAGCTGCTCTAACATGAATGAGGAAGCAAGCTCATGCTGATAAAACTGAAAAAAAAATTCAAAGCCTTCTTAGTGCACTGTGATAGGAGTTTCTGTGGTGATATTTGTATTTTACACATTCTACTTTAAAGTGCCTTCATGTGATAAAATTGCAGAGCATATCACTTGTGCTCATGTAAATTAAAGAAAGATAGCAGCATACAGGCAACAAACACAAAAGGGAGTGAAAGCATTAATCGAAGTTGAATTTATGAAAGGCCTGAAATGAAATATCCTGAGATTTTAAAAAGTGCAATTAAACCTTTAAAATCCACACCAAGGTAATAAAATATATCATGGTGACAACATTTTTTTTGTTTGTTTGTTTTATTTTTTAAAGTGTAAAAGAAAAATAACAACATCAACCAAAAAGAGGAAAGTATTAACAAAGAGACACAAAGTAGCACAATAACAGTATAATCAAAATTGAATTATAGACAAAGCAACAGGACACCAACAATAGTTGTTGCATTACATATTGATAACTTCAAAGTGTATGCTCAGGAAAACACATATAGACATACAAGATTGATCAAACAACCAGGCATCAACTATTCCTTACTAGAAAGTGACATAAGACAGTAGTGGAACCATGTTAGCCATCTTGCACATATGTACATACATTCATACATACATACATACTTATTTGCCTCTTTCTTCCTTTCCTCCTTTCCCTCATCCCATCTGTTCTTTACTTTTGAACGGATTTCCTTCATGCCTCTTAGTTTATATTCCCACCCTGAGGTTTTACATCAGTGACACAATACGTTGCTTGCATATGTACCTCTGATTTATTTCACTTATGAGTATGGTGTCTAATTGTGACCATTTGCCTACAAAGGCCCCAAATCTGTCCCTTTTTAGAGCTGAGTAATATTCCATTATATAAAAATGGCACAGTTTTTTAATCCAGTCCTCTGTGGATGGACATTTGGGTTGCTTCCACAATATAGCTATTACAAATTGCGCTGCTATGAACATGGGTGCACATATATCATGGTGATATGATGTTTTCAGATCTTCTGGGAAAATACCCAGAAGGGAAATGGCTGGTTTGAATGGAACCTCTAGACCTAGTTTGCTGACAAATCTCCAAACTGCTCTTCACAGTGGTTTCACCAGTCTGCAATCCCAGCAGCAGTGCAGTAGAGTCCCTATTTCTCCACAGCCTCGCCAGCATTTGTTATTGGATGATTTCTTAATACTGGCCAATCTTACTGGGGTGAGATGAAATCTCAACGTTTTTATTGTTGTTTTTATTTGCGTTTCTCAAATGACAAAAGATGCAGAACATTTTCTCATATATTTATTTGCCATTTGTATTTCTTTCTCTGAGAAGTGTGTATTCATCTCCGATGCCCATTTCTGGATTGGGTCTTGAATTTGGACAGGTATATGTTTTTTAGTTCTTTGTATGTTCTAGATAGAAGACCTTTGTCTGAGGGACAGCCAGCTAGGATTTTTTTCCCAACTTGTGGGTTTTCTTTTTACTTTGCTGGTGATTTCTTTAGATGTGCAAACTTTTCAGTAGGATGAGGGCCCAGTTATTGATTCTTTGAATTGTTTCCCTTGCAGTTTGATTTTTGTTAATGAACTCTCTGCCTACTCCTATGTCTTCAAGATTTTTACCTACTTTCTCTTCCAATAGATTTAGAGTTTCTGTTTTAATGTTGAGATCTGTGATCCATTTTGACTTGAATTTGGTGCATGGTGATAGACTTGGGTCTATTTTCAGTTTTCGGCAAGAGGCAAGCCAGTTTTTCCAGCACCATTTATTAAACAGGCTATCTTTTCTCAGGTGGTTGACCCCTTTGTCAAATATTAGGTGGCTGAGTGTGTTTTTCATTGTGCCCGCATCTTCCAGTCTGTTCCATTGATCCTCAGGTCTGTTTTTTAGTCAGTACCAGGTTTATGTTACTACAGTAGCTTTGTAGTATAATTTCAAGTCAGGGATTGTGATTCCACCTGACTTGTCCTTGTTGCCCAGGATTGCTTTTGCTATTCGGGGTCTCTTCTGGTTCCAGATGAATTTAAGGCACATTTTTTCTAGATCTGTGAGGCATGATAATGGTAGTTTAATGGGAACTACATTGAATCTGTAGAACAATTTTGGTAGTATGGCTATTTTCACAATGTTGGTTCTTCCTAACCATTAGCGTGGGACGTTTTTCCATTTATTGAAATCCTCTTCGATCTCTTTCTTCAGAGTACTGTAGTTTGCATTGAATAAATCTTTTACATTCTTTGTTAGATTGATACCCAAATATTTCAATTTCTTTGATGCTATTATAAAAGGTATCATTTCCTCAATTTCTCTCTCAGTCTGTTTGTTGTTCGTGTATACGAATGCTATTGATTTTTGGGTATTGACTTTGTATCCAGTTACTCTGCTGAATTTTTTAATTAATTCCAGAAGTTTTCTTGTGGAGTTTTTGGGGTCCTCCGTGTAAAGTATCATGTCATCTGCAAATAGTGACAGTTTAACTTCTTCCCTTCCTATCCTTATTCCTTTTATTTCTCTCTCTTGTCTGATTGCTCTGGCAAATGCTTCCAGAACTATGTTGAATAGGAATGGTGACAGTGGATATCCTTGTCTTGTTCCTGACTTTAAAGTGAAAGCTTTCAGTTTTTGTCCATTTAGTATGATGTTGGCTGTTGGTTTGTCATAGATGGCTTTGATCAGATTGAGGTAGAGGCCATCTATTCCTATTTTTTCCAGAGTTTTTAACATGAATGCATGTTGGACTCTATTGAAAGCTTTTTCTGCATCTATTGAGGTGATCATGTGGTTTTTGTCTTTGGCTGCATTGATGTGATATATTATATTAATTGATTTGCAAATATTGAACCATCCCTGCATTCCTGGAATAAATTCAACCTGGTCATGGTGTATAATTTTCCTTATGATTTGCTGCATTTTATTTGCTAGTATTTTGTTGAGTATCTTTGCATCTATGTTCATTAGAGAGATTGGCCTATAGTTCTCTTTCTTAGTTGGGTCCCTTTCTGATTTTGTTATCAGTATAATACTTGCCTCCAGAAATGAGTTAGGGGGAATTTTTTTCTTTTCAATTTTATTGAAGAGTTTGAGGATGTTTGCATTAAATCTTTGCTGAATGTTTTATAGAATTCTGCTGTGACTCCATCAGGGCCTGGGCTTTTCTTTGATGGTAAGTTTTTAATGACATTTTCAATCTCATTCATTGATATTGGGTTGTTCAGGATTTTTGAATCTTCCTGATTCAATTTTGGTAATTCGTACATATCTAGGAATCTGTCCATTTCTTCTGAATTTTCTATCCTATGGGAGTAAAGATTTTCTTTTTTTTTTTTTTCCGGTACCAGGGATCGAACTCAGGACCTTGTGCTTACCAGGCAAGCGCTTATGCCACTGAGCTATATCCCCAGACCATGGAGTAAAGATTTTCAAAGTAGGTATTAATGATCTTTTGAATTTCTGAGGGATCTGTAGTGATTTCATCCTTTCCATTCCTTATTGCATGAATTTGAGTTCTTGCCTTTCTTTTTTTGATAAGGGTGGCTAGGGGTTTATCAATTTCATTTATTCTTTGAAAAAAAAGGCTCTTTGATTCACTTATTTTTTGTACAGTTTTGTTTGCATTAATTTCTGCCCTGAGTTTTATAATCTCCTCCCTTCTTTGGGCTTTTGGTTTGGCTTATTGCTCTTTTTCTAAAAGTTTGAGTTGTAGCATTAGGCTATTTATTTGCTCTCTTTCTGTTTCCTTTATGTATGAGTTCATCACTATAAATTTCCCTCTGAGGACTGCTTTTGTTGCATCCCACAGATTCCGGCAGGTTGTATTCACATTTTCATTTGTTTGTACGTATTTTTTAATTTCTTCTTTAACTTCTTGTGTGACCCACTGGTTATTCAGGAGGTTGTTGTCTAATTTCCAAGTGTTCATGCAGGTTTTAGAGTTCTTTTTGTCATTAATTTCCAATTTCATTGCACTGTGGTCAGATAATATGCATGGGATAACTTCAATTCTTTTACATTTAGGTAGATATGCTCTATGGACTAGAATGTGGTCTATTTTAGAGAAAGACCCATATGTAGCTGAGGAAAATGTGTATTCTGATGTTGTGGGGTGGAACACTTTGTATACATCTACTAAGTCCATTTGTTCACACCTTTGGTTCAAATCTGTTATTTCTTTGCTGAGCTTTTGTCCACTTGACCTGTCTCTGTGTCAGACAGGTGTTTAGGTCCCTTATTACGATAGTGATATTAATTATTTGGTTCTTCATGTCTGTTAAGATTTGACTTATAAAGTTTGGTGCCCCATTATTTGGTGCGTAAATGTTCAGGATTGTTATCTCTTCTTCTTGCAGCTTTCCCCTTGCTAGTATGTAATGACCTTCTTTATCTCTTTTGATTGTTTTTGGTTTGAAGCTTACATTGTCTGCAAACATAATAGCTACCCCTGCTTTTTTGTGGGAACGTGTTCCATGGAAAATTGTTTTCCATCCTTTAACTTTCAGTCTGTGGATTTCCTTTTGAGTAAAATGTGTTTCCTGTACACAGCATATCGTTGGATTACATTTCTTAATCCATTCTGCCAATCTGTTTCTTTTGACCGGTGAATTGAGGCCATTTACATTAATGGTTATAGCAGTTATACATTGGCTTATTCTTGTCATGCTATTTACTTGTTGTTGTTTTCCTACTTTTGCTCTCTGTTTACCTGCTTTTTCTGTTTGAGGGTTCCTTTCTATTGTTGATCTTGAGATTGTGGTCTCTTCTTTCTCTGTCTAGAATATCTTTTAGTGCTTTTTGCAATGCTGGTTTGGCACTCATGAAGTTCTTCCGTTGTTCTTTGTCATGGAAATATTTTATTTCTCCATTGAATTTGAAGGATAGTTTTGCAGGATACATCAGTCTGGGTTGGAAGCTGTTTTGTCTCAGAATCTGTAATACCTCGCTCCAAGCTCTTCGTGATTTCACAGTTTCTGTTGAGAAGTCTGCTGTGATGCTGATGGGCTTTCCTTTATAGGTGATCTGTTTCTTTTCTCTAGCAGCTTTTAATATTGTGTTCTTTTGCTGGATGTCTGGGATCTTGACTATCATATGTCTGTGTGTGGTTTTATTTGGGTTATGGCTCCTTCGGGTTCTATATGCCTCAATTAACTGTACTTCAGTAACTTTTACCGTGCTTGGGGAATTTTCTGCTATTATTTCAGCAAATATTCTTTTTATATCATTTGTGTTGTCTCCTACTGTTTCACTGACTCCTATCACTCGTATATTATTTCTTTTTGCCTCATCTTGCAGCTGTTGGATTGATTTTTCCTGGATCCTTGATGACTTTATGAGATCCTTCCTTTCACACTCACTAGGTGCCATGCTGTCTTCAAGATCTGAAATTCTATCTTTGGCTTCATTGAAGCGGTTTTACAAGCTTTCATTGGAAGTTTTCATTTCCTGGCAATCTCTTTGGGCCTGTTTCATTCGTTGTAATTCATTCTTAAATTGCTCATGTAATGTTTCCAATTGGTACTTATGTTCTTTTATTCTTTTATCTGTTTCTTCTCTATATGTGCAGAGTATTTCTTCCATTATTGTTTTCACTTCATTTTTTGCCTGAGAGATTATTTCTGCTTTAATCTCTTCTATGTCCTGATGGAGTTGTTTCTTTACTTCGGATGCGATCGTTTCAGAAATTGCAGGTATGTGGCTTCCTAGTTCTCCAATATCATTGCATCCAGGACTTGTTCTAGGTGGGGTTGAGTTCTGAGACTGCATTTTGCTCTTCTGTCTTGTCATTTTGGATATCAGATGCAATGTATTGAGCTACAAATTACCCAGGCAGCTCACCAGGCAAAGGTCCATTGCAAAGGCTGCTCCAATGGCTCCCTCTCTTTGGGAAAATGTCCGTTAAGCTTTCTGCCAAGAGTTCCACTCAGAAGGCTGCTCAGATACTGCTTTGTGGGCCGAGCTCCTCTCTACCCAGAGATCCAGGTCGGAGAGTGCACACGCCTCACCTGCCCAGAGTTCCACACAGGCAGAGGGGCTGCCTAGGTGCTGCTTTGTGGGCTGAGCTCCTCCCTGACCCAGAGATCCAGGTCCCATGGTTACATTTAGGAACCTTAAATATATCATAATTATTGGAAGTGACAAGTATATGAATTAGCCCTCAAAAATATGACCTCTGCTTATACTCAGATTTCATTAAAATTAAATTTTTTTCTAATGAAAATGTTTTTGATATAAAATAAATAATAAAACTTTTAAATATTAAGCTAAATAAACAAAGTATTGAAGAAATTATTAAATTATAAACAACTAAAAAATTAAACAATATGTTGGAAATACTACTATAGTATTTGTTTAACAGCAATCAAACTCACCTCATTTTTAATTGTTTTTAGAATCCATTTCTGTTACTCCAGAATTTGCTTATATATGAAAACTTTAAATTAATGTTACCAGCATATACTTCCTTTTTCTCATTATTTGCTTTGATTTAAAAGTAATTCACATACCTGGCTGAATATTCAAATAAAAATTTACAAAATAAAAGTAGAATCTTGCCCACTTTTCTAGTATGAAAATTGAAAATTCTATATATTTCCTTTCAGAAAAAGCTGCCAATTTTATGTTCATGAAGGAGAACATGTATGACATAGACTATTGTATGGGCTTTTTTTGTACAGGGTCTTTCTGTGTTGTGATACTTGTGTGGAATTTCTGGCTCACGTGACCTCACCTTGGCCTTGTGAACCACGGGGAGGTGGCACACAGCTCTGTCCCTGGCCTGCTTTGTGTTTTACTTCCTTCTTGATATAATAGTCTTTCTTATCACCTGATGCAGGAACATACATTGTTTTTATTCTTTAAGTAGAGTAACTTTTTATTGAAGTATATAATTATACATAAAAAACATGTTTAAATTGCCCAATGAATTAACATTTTAAATCTTAACATTTGCAAAGATTTCATGTCTCCCAAACTATCTTTGTTTTCATGCTGTTTCCATCAATCCATCACCAGCAGTGTATCAAAACTCATCATTCCCAGTCCTCACTAACAATGAGTCTTTTTATTGTTTTTCATTAAAGCAACTCAGGCAGTTCTGTGGAAACTATCACTTTTAGTTCTCATCTGCTTTTCCTTAGTGACTAATAAATTGGAATATATTTCCATGCCTTTGGCCATATGGACCATCTCTTATAAAGTTCTTGCTCTAGTCTATGTCAGGCTAGTTTTCCATGTGTGTGTGTGTGTGTGTGTGTGTGTAAGATTGTGTGTAAGTTTTCCTATGTGTGTTTGCAAGAAGAACCTCTCTTTCAGTTTGTTGCAATTATGTTCTTATTGCCTGCTGTGTGCATGTTGTGGCTTCTGATGAACAGAAATATTTAATGTTAGCATAGTTTAAGCTATTAACCTTTTCCTCCAGGAAAAATCCTTCCCTGATCTAAAACATAAGCTTATTATTCTGAGAAGCCAGAAAGAACATTCAAGAGTCATAGTAATGAGTGGGGTAAGTGTACCAGAATTTATTCTTCTCATCTTTATTGTTTGATTATTGACTCTTTTATTTATTTATTTTTATTTTTTTTTTATTATTGACTCTTTTATTAGTTTCAGTAATGTAGACAATATTACCATGGTAATAATTTTATATATAAAATGTATCTAACATTATATGTATTTCACATTTTTTATTTTGCATAGTTTTGGGCATATTTTGAAGTGCTAGTTTCTATCAATTTAACTTAGACATATTGCTGGACATATTTCATGGCTGAATCTCTGTGTCAACATGGGTAGGCTATGGGGCCCAGGTTACAGGAGAAGAACTTGTTTAGATAATCTGTGAAGGCATCTTATAGATAAAATTAGAATCCATAGGACCAAAAAGGAAAACGACCTCCATGCTATAGCATAGATATGCCTGAGTTTCCAGCCTGCCCACTCGTCCTGTGGATTTTACACTAAAAAACTCTGCAATTATAGGAATCAGTTCCTTAAAGTTACTCTCTTTATACACACACACACACACACACACACACATGCACACTCAGGTACACAAACACACACAGGGACACATGCACTATTCATTATGTTCCTTCTATGAAAAGCCCTGATAGGTGTCTGAGAAGGTCTGTGTTAAATATGAAATAGCTTTCATAATTCTACAGAAGGAATATAAAGTACTGGTTTAATACTGAATCAAAGCGAATTAACATTAAAGACAAAAAATTGAGGTAGAGAGAGGTAAGAATTTTAAATTGATTTTGTTAGAGTTCAATGTCTCCTGTTTTCCTCAATATATACCGACTGATTCAGGATTGTTCTTTGAAGAGAAAGCTATTTAAATAACAGCAAGATAGGATTTCACAGAAAGTATCAAAACAACTAATCAGGGAAGAAAGAAGAGTTAAGGAATGAGAGAAAAGATATAATGGAAATTTAATGTCATTCTAAGAAATAGAAAAATTATTTTAGAAGTGATTACAGGTTGAGTATACCTTATTTTAAATGCCTGGGACTAGAAATATTTATTTGTTTTGGATTTTGTAATATTTGCATACACATAATGAGCTATCATGAGGAAGAGGCCCAAGATAAAAACAAAATTGTTCTGTGTTTCTTATACATTTTTTCATATAGCCTAAAGGTACTTTATAAAATAATTTTATCCTACCATATTTTGACTGAGATCTGTCAAATGAGGGGTGAGGTGCTGTTTCCCACATGGGACACATTGTCAGAGCAGTGTGTTCATTTTGGAGGACTTTGGACTTTGAATTTGGGGTTATAGAGTTTGGTCTGTGCCAGGTACTATGTGAGGGGAACTAGGAAGACATCTGTTTATCTGTCCTAGCTCTGAGTTAATGTTAGACTGCGGGAGTTTCTCAGTACGGGGCACACGTCTGTGCACACAAACCAGCCACACTTCACATATAGGAAGTCTCTTTCTCATCTATCAGTTTTATTATTGATTGACAAGAAAGAGAAAATGCTAATATCTTAAATACAATTGAAAATAAATTTTTTCAAAGATAAGAAAACAATATGGTATATGCATGGTTTAGGCATTATATTAAGATAAAGTATGAACTGATTAAAAACATAAACCAATTAGAAAATACTTTAGGATCTCCTTTGGAAACCAAGAGGCATAAGCCTCCTGAGGTTTTCTAACTTTCTCGGTGTATAGATTAAGGGGCTACGACAGTGAGGATTTGACACATCAGGAAATAGAGGGCAACTGTAACAGTAGCAAAGATGCCCAGTGTGGAGACAAGTTTTAAAACCTAGCATGGCAACACATAGTAATATGCTTTCCTACTTAAAAGCACATTCCAGGTACATGAAAGAACAAACCAAGATAAGGAAAATAAAATGTGCAGAAAACAATTGGCAATGAGCCTGTGTTTACACAGAGATAAGCAATAATTTTTTAATGTGCACCATATGAGAAACAATGGAAAATAAAATGAACATTTAACTTTTAAAAAATATATTACAGTAAAAACACTGCCATTATTTCCCCAAATACGCCTTCCCACTAGTCCCTCCTCCCACTTTCCGAGGACGCCCTGGACCCTTTTCCATGAGTGTCTTTCGTTGTGCTGTCGTGACCGCCTCAGTGTCCTGCATTTAGTCAAAGCGTTTGTCTTTCTTGGTCGTTTTGATTTTGGGAAGAGCCACAAGCAGCATTGTGCCAGATGGAGGGAGTAAGGTGGGTAAGGAAATGAAGTCATGATGTTAAGAGTCTGCATTTCCACTGGATGGGACTTGGCACCACTGTCTCTGAGTTTTGGTCTCACCATGTAAGAGGTGCTCCAGAACTGCTTCAGACAGTGGTGAGAACGAGGCCATATGTACTCGAGACGAGGGGGCATGCTTCGCGAATGACCAGCGGTGATGCGCCTTCACTCTACACGATGTTCATCACATTTTGTACCTGTGTTCTCCCTGGTTAGCCACAGACACGACCAGTCCAGGCTGTACTTTTAAATCATACACACAGGAGAATTTGACTAAATATTCAACAACAGGAAACAGTGCAATTTATGGAATATGTTAAGCAAAGAAGAAAAGGCTGGGCTTTCACTTCCCCTGTATTTTCACATCCCGCAATAAGTAGCGACATCAAAGTGACCCTGGGTAAACTCACCATGCTGGCCTCTGTTCCCACCAAGGCTCCTCTGCATGCAGAACTGGGCGGGCAAGGTGGGTCACTCAGCCTTTTGTAGTGCAGCTCCCCATTGATACTGCCAGGGGCTACTGGCTCACCAACAATTTAACCTGTGTTGATATTTTGTTCAATTAATTGAAATTATTGCTACATTTTAGATATACATGATGATCACATTCACCATAGGGAACCTGCACCTGTATACGATCCATCTCCATTCTGCTTTCTTCCCCATATCCGTCTTCTCCCTCAACCTCTCTTCCCCTGCTTATTTAAGAAGCTTTGCTTCCAGTTTTGCCTCTTTTCTCATGTTTTCTTTTGCCTTCTTGCTGTCAACACTCCCCACTTCTCTAGTTCCCCTTCTCATTTTCTTACTGTGTCAGAATATCTTATTTACACTTTGGATTTCTCACACCTGAGAAACAGTGTGATATTTGCCCATGTGTGTTTCATTTATTTCACTTGAGTATGGTCTCAAGGTGCCCATTTACCTAGCAAAATCTCAACTTTATCCTTCTTTACAGGTGAGCAGTGCTCCATTGTACAAAAAATATATATCTTCTTTGTTCTTCGGCTGATGGGGATTTGGGCTGTTTCCAACATTTAGCTAGTACAGAGTGTGCTGCTAGAAACATGGGTATGAGCTTATCACTGCCACATGGTCCTTTTAATTATTTGGGGGAGGTACTAAGGGGAATGGCTGGTACAACGGCTGGTACAATGGAACCTCTAAGCTTTTTTCAGGTGTTTTAAAAATTAAGTTTATTAGTGCATTTTAGACATACCTAAAGATCACATTCATCATAGGGAGTTTGCACCTGTTCATTTGCTGTATTTCAAATCCTCTTCTTCCCAGTCCCCTCTCCTCCTTTCACCCTCTCTTCCCCTCCCTGTTTACAAAGCTTTGTTTCCATTTTGTCCTTTTAAAATCATTTTTTCCTTTACTCTTCCTTCCTTTTCTACTACCCCGCTCCATTTCCTCTTTTCCTTGGAGCAATTTCTTCCCATTTCACAATATTTATTGTACATTTTGGTCCTTATTTTCTCTTTCAGTTTCTCAGACCAGGGAGACAATGTGATGTTTACAAATGTGTGTTCAGTTTATTTCACATAAGAGTATGGTCTCAAGGTACATCCATTTAGCTAGAAATATCTCAAATTTATCCTTCTTTATTGCAGAGTATTACTTCACTGTATTAAAAAAATCTTTTTATCTAGTCCTTAGCTAATGGATATTACTTTTAGTTTTAGTTTTCTGAGAAAACTCCATACTGATTTCCACAGTGGTTGCAACAGTTCACACTTCCACTAACGGAGCTGGCTTTCCCCCGACTGCCCACCAGCATTTGTTATTGGCTCACTTCTTCATAATAGCCATTCTTTCCAGTGTGAAATGGAATCCCCATGTTGTTTTAATTTGCATCTCTTGAATGACCAGTCATGTTGAACATTTTTTCATATATTTTTTGCTGTTTTTACTTCTTCATCTGAGAAGTGTCTACTCATTTCAGATGCCTATTCATTGGTATTTTAAATTTGAGGGATATAATCTTTTTGAGTTCTTCATATATTGTAGATATGTCTTTCATCTGAGGAAGAGCTGGAAAATTTTTCTCATTCTGTGGGTTGTCTTCTCTTCCTATTGATGATTTCTTTTGCTACAAAAAAGGTTCTAATAAGATGAGATCCCTGGTGTTGATTCTTTGTAATATTTCCCATGAAATCAAGGTTTTATTCATTTACCTCTACCAATGTCTTCAAGAGTTCTATTTATTGTATCTTGGACATTTACTGTCTTTGTTTTAATATTTACATCTTTGATCCATTTTGATGTTAGTTTAGTGCATGGTGAGAGACATGGGTCTAGCTTCATTCTTTGGCAGGTGGATAGCCAGTTTTCCTAGCACTATAAAGAGGCTATCTTGAAGGTGTTTGGTCTCTTTGCAGAAGATAAGGTGGCTGAGAGTGTTTGGAGTTGTTTCTGCATCTTCTAATCTGTTCCAATGACCCCTGAAGAACAAATCAAGCCCAAAGCTTATATGATGATCAGAGCAGAAATTAATGTAATTGAGACTAAGAAAATAATACCAAAAAAATCAATGAATTGAAAAGTACATTCTTTGATAGATTAAATAAAATCTACAAACTCTTAACCAACCTTGTCAAAAAAAGAGGAAAGAAAAGATGCAAGTCCATGCAACTAGAAATGATAACAGTGAAATCATAATGGATAGTGCAGAAATCCAGAATATTCTCATTGACTACTTTGAGAACTTTTATTCTAATAAGATGGAAAATGCAGAAGAAATGGAAAGATTACCAGATGTTACCAAAGCTGAATCAAGAAGATATAAAATTCTAAATAATCCAATATCATTCAATGAAATAAAAGATGTAATTAAAACCTTACCAGGGGCTGGGGGTATAGCTCAGTGGCATAAGCGCTTGCCTGGCAAGCACAAGGTCCTGAGTTCGATCCCTGGTACCGGAAAAAAAAAAATAGTAATAAAACCTTACCAACAAAGAAAAGCTCATGCCCTGATGAATTCACCATTAAACTCTACAAGAAATTTAGAGAAGATATAGTGCCACTATTCTTCAAAGTCTTTAATGAAATTGAAAGGAAAGCAATACTCCCAAATTCATTCTTGGAAGCAAGCATTATCCTGATACAAAAATTAGAGAAGTACTCAACCAAGAAAGAGAACCACAGGCCAATCTTGTTAAAGAACATAAATGCAAAAATCCTCAAAAAATACTAGCAAACAGAATGCAGCAAGTCATCAAGAGCATTGTACCATGACCAAGCAAGATTCATCCCAGGGATGATTCAATATATGCAGATCACTAAATGTAATACACAATATCAACAGAGCCAAAGACAAAAATCACATGATCATGCCAATAGATGCAGGAAAAGAATATGACAAAATTCGAGACCTATTCATAAAAAAAATCCTACAGAAAATTGGAATAGGTGATCTTTATCTCAGTCTGATAAAATCCATCTATGACAAACTAACAGCCAATGTCATTACTAAACTGTCTAAAACTGAAAACTTCCATTCTAAAATCAGGAACAAGACAAGAATATTCACTATAATCACTCCTATTCAATATAGTTCTGGAAACATTAACCCTATTAATTAGACAAAAAGTAATGAGAGGAATAATAGGAAAGGAAGAAGTTAAATTATCACAATTTGTAGATGACATGATACTCTACATAGAAGACTCCTGAAACTCCACCAGAAGATTTCTACATTTAATAACCAGATTCAGCAGCATAGTCAGCTATAAAGTTAAAACTCAAAAACCGATAGCATTCCTGTACACAAACAACAAACTCACTGAGAAATTAGTGAAACCATTCCTTTCATAACAGCATCAAAAATGAAAAACTTAGGAATCAATCTAATGAAGGAAGTAAAATATCTATATTGAAAACTACAGTACTCTGAAAAAGGAGATTGAAGAGGATATCAGAAAATCAAAAGTTATCCCTCGCTTTTGGTTAGGAAGAACCAACATGGTGAAAATGGTCATATTCCCAAGTTTGTTATACAGATTTAATGCAAATCTGATGAAAATACCAATAGCATGCTTCACAGAATTAGAGAAAACAGTCGTAACATTTATTTGGAACTAGAAGAGACCTAGAATAGCAAAATCAATTCTGGGCAACCAAGACAAGGTAGGAGGCATTATAATCCTTCACTTGAAAGTATACTACAAAGATAATGTGATAGAAACAGCATGTTACTAATAAAAAAAAAAGCTGTGCTGAGATTTAAATGATTTGTGTAGCAGGTTAACACTGACTGCATGAAAAAGATATTTCAAAATATGTACATACTGTACAAAATCAAAATATAATTATATACTTGGGATTGATTTTAATACTAGCATCTCAATACTCTAACAACAAGTGATAGAATTTTAATAGTTTTCATACAAAACAGAAATAACATCATATGTTAAACTCCAGAACCAAAGTGTCAGTTTTGAAATTTGTGAAGAAAAAATGCATGAATGTGTCCCCTATTACTTATTACAAATTGACAAAAAGTCTGTTCTTATTTTGGGTGATTAGCAAAATAGGGAATCATATCTTTATTTGGTAAATTTAAGGATAAGCAGCCAATGGAATTTAGAATAGGACTTTTAGTTTGAAAGTAATCAATATAAAATTAAATACATAGAATTCACAAAGCAAACTGTGAGGGACAAGTTCAAGTAATCTAAAATAGCTCTGTATCAGTCATGATAATAAATGTAAATGTTAATGACCATGGACTGATTTAAAACAATATTTAATGAAATACAAGTTTCTCATATGAAAAAGCAATTAGGATAATGGACGAAAAGAAGTTAATGATTAAGTTAACTAGAAAAACCTACCAGCAAAACAATAATATAAAAAATAAGCAAGTAAATAAAAAAGGGCAAAATTAGAACCACACAGGGGAAAATTCAAAGTGAAATAGCTTACATGAAATAATAGATAATTTTATAACTAGTAATAACTATAAACTAACAAAGAACAAGGGCACTATGATCATAAAGCACAGTATGTTCCCTGCAAAATATAATAAATATAAATTTTAAAAATCTTAAGGTTAAAGTGAGAATCTACAGAGTCAAGTATATATTTTTAATTTACATTTACTACCTCTAGTATATCATATCGAAAAATAGAAAAAGATAGAGATGATTTGAAAAGTTGTGAACAATTTTTGGGACTTTTGAATGCGCAGCACAATTTGGATCTTACAACAGCAAAGCCCGTGCAGTAGGAGAAGAACAAGATTAACTTGCGGAGACGCAGTGGAAGGTGCGAGTGGATCGCAGCAGCGTGGGACTCTGGTCTGGGAGTCTGGGATCTGGGAACTGCGTGGCAGGCCCGGTCTGGGCAATTTAGCAAGACCCTGTCTAAGAATAAAAGGTAAGAAGGGGTTGAGGTTGTACTTCAGGGCCAAAGCCCTGGGTCATTGCTTGGTACTAAAATAGGTAAGCACGTTTATAAATGAATTAATTAAATAGCCTGTAAATGAAAACAAATGCTGATCTCCCCCTCGCCGCCGTGGTATTTTGCGTAGTGAAACCCGCACAAGTGGGGAATTGGCACTGTCCCTTCACTCCTGGTAAACAGGACGCAAGCTGAGGCTCATGCCCAACGAGCTATACGGGAGCACAATTACTGAAATATTCTCAAGGAAGGGCGTTAACTCCCTCAGGCACAAATACTGAGCCTCCGGACCGCGCTGTACAGCTGGGCACCCACCCAGGATGCTGCCCGTGGGAACTCATGTGCGGCCTGGGCGAGGTCCGTAAGCGCTGAGCTCGGGCCATGCCTTCCGGTGATTACCATGCACAGGGTTGGAAGACTGGAGCGGCGCGGGGCCAGAGTGCAGACAGGGATCCTTTTTGGTTTTATTTTTAAAAGAGTAGTAAAAAAAAAAAAAAAAGAACAATAGCAAAATACCCACATCACAGACAAAAAAAAAAAAAAAACAAAGCAAAAATATTAAAAATGATACATGGTTTCAAAACAGAATGATAAGGATTAACAGTGGTGGTTATGTGCTGTTATCATCAACGAAGTTGCTCATGCGGGAGCCGCAGGCAGTCGTGGGCCACAGGGCTCAGCAAAGGAAGGGAGGGAGGGAAGCGAGCGCCGCTCCTGAGGGGCCCGCGCTCCCGGGACACAGAGGCGCCGCTGCAGGCCGGGCTGCGAGGGCGGAGGGCTCTGAGGACCGGCAGGGAGGCCGGGCTGGCTGGGCTGGCGGCCAGGGCCGGGCGAGCCCGCGCCATCCACAGTGGGAGCCGTGTCCTTGGCAAGCTGCGGAGGCAGAGGTAAGCGTTCTCAGCTTTGCTTCAGGCGAGACGAAGGCCCACGGGAATGTTCTGTGTCAGGAGCGGAGCGGCTGAGCTCACCTTGCCTGACCTTAGTGCTGACCAGGGAAGCGGGGAAAGACCTGGACGCGTCCATCGGGAAAACCGGGGCCTGGGCCTGGCTGCGGCTGGGGAGCTGCCAGAGCAGGACCGCCTGTCTGTGCGCCTCATCTGCACGAGCATGGTTTGAGAAAGGCAGAAGTATAAACAGAACAGATTCTAAAGGAGATTCAAATACCACAGTCGCTGTTGCCTTCCTGTCATCTTGCTTCGACATCCTGTACCATTTTTATAGTTTTTGTGTTGTTCTGTTTTGTTATTTTGGGTTTTTTTCCTTAAAATAATAATGCTAAAAAAGTTGATTTTACCCGAAAAGATGAAGTTTACGTTTTCTAAAGTAAAGTAAGTTGTGGGACAGATAAATTTTAAGTGGGAACGTGAGGAACGATCCTAACACAGAAGCGCAGGCCTCAGGCCGGCTCCGCAACGAGAAATACCGGCCGTCACCCCCAAACAGACGGTGTTTGCAGCGTGTCAGGAAGAGTGAAGCTGAAAACACAACATGCGAACCGAAAATGGCCCGCTGGGCTTAGTGAAGAGGGTAAAAGTGATGATTTTTATTTGGCTGGGTAATAAAACTCCAAACTAGGGTGCTCAAGAAAGACTGGGAAAGAAGCCGGGGAGACAGCGGGCAGTTTTGCTGCCGGGTGAGGTCGTGGGGCAGGCACGGTGCGAAGATAATTTCTATGGGAAATGAAGAGAGACACTGGGCAAAGAGAAAGGAGAACGGGAGCCACAGGGAAGGACGCTAAGGCAGCAGGAAGCAGGGCTGGGGCCCTTTGGCGGATGGGAATGGGCCCAAGAGACGGCGGGAGTAAGGAGAGGGAGCCGCGAGGAATCCGGGTGTGTAATGGGCACGGGCCAATGCCCCACGAGGGGGCGGCATGCGCCGCTAAGAAATAGTGCAAATGCGCGGGAAGAGCGGTGCGCGTGGTGCATGCTAAAGGCAGAAATGAGGGTAGAAAAGCGCTTCCCGAGACAGAAAAGGGAGCGGTCAGAGGGCGGTCAGGCCGCAGCAGAAGCTGAGACCTCTGGAAACTGCGTGCTGACATAAAGGTTTTTCCTTTTAATGTGTGGATGTCAGGTATTTTGTCCCAGCAATGCGCAAGGACTAAGACAGATCCAAGTCAGATTATGTCACATATTTAAACTAAGGGTACATAGTTTAAACTATTCCATTTTAAGTTTATACCAATTGCTATAAACGTAAGAATTAAAATAAAAGATTCTTATTATTTTAAAAGGAGGGTGAGTTAGTACCTAGGAAATGCAAGTACAATAGAATACAAACAAACTGGTCATTTCAGAGAAAACTAAACAACCCTCAGACTCTGAACAGTAGGAACTGGATCTGTGGAGCTAATCGGGAGCGCGAAGGGGCAGCTCAGGCGAGCGTCCAGAGTGTTTTTGGAGGTCAGTTCTCTCTCCTGCGCACTGTCCTTTTGTTCTTATTGAGGGCTGAGCTAAGGAAGAACAGCTTTCAGAGCTTAGTTAAGAGATATTCTGAACATTCTGAATCAAGTTTACATACAACTGTGGCAAATGTAGGAGTTTATTTCTGAAGAAGCAGTCATGTCCTGGCTTTGGTGAGGACAACAGCGCCAGGGCAGTAGCTCATTAGGCACTGAAAAGACCAGAAAGTGAAAGCTCAGCTCGCTTTTCCAATGAAAGACTGTTATCAAGAATTTTGATGATAAGTGCTCTTGATGCAGCACATGGGCAAGTTGCCACAGTGCACACATGTCACATTGGCGTGTTCCTCTTGCAAAGGATGATGACACTGGTGAGAACACCTCGGCACACACCCTGCCGTGGAGCCTGAGTTGGCTGCTGCCTTTCGAGGCCAAGCCGCAGCACCTCAAGAGCGACTGGTCCCCTGCTGCAGGGCCTGTTGTCCCACAGGGGCCACAGGGACGCTGATGGCGCAGGACAGTTTAGCGACAATACTTACTGTTACAGTCTCCATGTTCTAACTTCCTGAGGTTTTTCTGACTTTTTAAAATTATGGATATAAAGATTTAGAAAGTGCTACATAGAAAGTCTTTTATCCCTTAGCTTGAGGAAAGGTGTTTTGCTGGAGAACTTAACTGAGCAACTCATTAAAATGTGTAGTGGGTTTTAACATTGAAGGGAATATATTTTATCTAAAGAAATTGTTTGAAAGAACACAATGGCTATGCTTTTTAAATGCAGCTCATCCCATATGTTTATAAGACTAGTCACAGAGTTTTCTAGTTTATTATCAGTTGTTTAAAAGGAAAAAGAATCTTTCTATTGCTGCTCTTTCCCATAACTTTCAAGTATTGTTATATTTCTTTGTAATGAATAATGACTGTGTCAGTGTTTAACATTAATGTGTCAGTCAGTGGTTACAGACAGGAGAGATGCTTTTTCTGAAAGTATCGACACATCCCAACAGAACTGCCATAATTCTCCATTTTAATAATAAAATTTTGCTTGTCACAGTTAGGTGGCTATGATTAGAGTCAGTCTGTTTATTAAGAAACACTGATGTGACAACCAGGCTTCATATGCACAATGGTTAAAACAAGTAGTCTTCTTTGGCTCATTTGCTGGAGCAAAGCATGGAGAGGTTTTGCTTTACATCACAGTTTAGGAACCCATGTGTTTCTGAAACACACTTTTGCAGGTTTCCTTGTGGATAGTACTGTATAGTCTTTCCCAGTCCTACAGAAGTGGGCTGAGCTCAGGACAGCATGCAGAGCTTTACAGGGGCCATTGTGAAGGTGGCACCCACCGTTTCCACTCACCTGGGGTGTGATCTAAGGATCTGGAGAAGAGGACCTTGGTTATTTCCCAGCAGTCTACCTTAATGTCACTCACAAAGACCTTAGCAATATCCACGCTTTATCAATGTCATGAATATATCGCTGGCAAGTGGTGAAACCTATGTGGATCACTTCAATATACTTAATATATTATTTATAAACATTTCATAGATATAATAAGAGGAATCTATTTTAAAATACCCACAGTAGTACAGTCAGGAAAGTGTTACTCCCTAATTTCTTTGTTTTTCCTAATTTAACAAGATTTGTGGTTCAACTTCTGGATCCCATGTGATATTCTCTCACAATAAACTGTCCTGGTGTCAAGTTGACAACTCTCTTCTCAGAGACGATGTACAAATCACAGTGTTTATTTTTTACTATGTAAAGTTTAAATCTTACTACTTATTTGACAGAAATTACCCTCTATTTTAAGGCTACGACTATAATTTCAAATGATATATTAAAGTTTTATCTTTGTTTAAAATTAAAATATAATGGTCATTCAATTAAAAAGTCTTTATTATATACATACTATATGTGGTGAATGTTAGTAAGCCCAGGGCCTGTGTCTTCATTCATTTTTGTTTGGATGAAGGGTAGGTAGTTGATGAAGACTGTGGCTAAGTAGTTGAGGACTCCGGCTAGGCAATTAAGAAAAGAGACTTACGAGCTCACAGTCCTGCAAAGTGAAGAGCATGGTGTCAGAAACCACTTGGCTGTGTGGAGGCTTCAAGCATGGATTATGAAGTCATGGACAGCTCCATGGAAAGTGTCTGGGGGAATGAGGGAACACATGTGAAGGCAGGAAGTCAGAGGAATGCAGAGCCAGGCTTGCTCGTTTTGTAACAAATCATCCTTTCTGGGACTGACTGTGGCCTTCTGAGGAGTGCATTAATCTGTGCTGAGGGCTGCACCATCCTTTTCTGCCAGCCCAGCTGATAATACTCCATGTATGGCCCCCAACAGTGACCCCCAACATAGGGGACCAGGCTTGCAGCACACGTGCCCGTGAGGACACACTCAGACCACTGCTGAACCAGAGCCTGCTCTGGTGTGTAAATGATTCTGGAGTTTACAATAATAAGGACACGGGCTGCAGGTAAGAGAATCAAGTGAAAACAATACCTCTCAGTGTGCATTACTTCCTACTTTGGATCACTGTGGTGGGAATGTTTTAATAATACATTTTGATTAAGTAAGAAAACTAGCCTGGGATTTGGCTCAGCAGTGCAGCACCTGCCTGGCAAGCACAAGAGTGCTCACTGAGTTTGATTCCTGGTACCAAAAAAAAAAAAGGAAAAACGGAAATAAACAAGTAAACTAAATAGCTTCTGATCCAAAGGTTATTCAAAATAATATCCGTTGCAGTTATACTTTTGGATTTAGAATAGTATTTATTTCTTAAAGTTTCACGTGCATTAAGGAAACAGCAGTAATGTGCAGTCAGCAGCTCAGGGGCGCACATCCCTGGAGGTTGTGCTCACACACACAGTGAGCCATGTGTGCGGCTGAGGGTGCACAGTGTGGTTCTCCGTCATCACGAATACGCATAATTCAAAATCCCACAGATACACCAGTAACATGATAACCAAGAATTCAAACTCAACTCTTAGAAGAAAGTGTAACCCTGCTTTTCCTGGGACAAAAATTTCACTGAAGAAAAAAAGGCAACAGGCTTCTACTTGCAATTAAAATGCTGTTTTGTTTTTACTGCTCAATTTAAAATGAGACATGATGCAACCATGTACACTGAGCCGAATGCTCCTTTGTAAAAATATCTTACACATTTCATGGGTTTCATTACATAAGGACTGAGCTCGCCATGAGGGAGTTGCACGGTGTATAGACATAACACAGCTGCGTTCTTGTTTTGTTCCCCTGTCCCTCTTTCCCCCTCAACCCATCCCCCATGCCATTTACAAAAGCCCCATTTCCATTCTTCAGTTATTTTAAAGTCCCTCTTCCCTTCTTTCCTTCTCTGCACCTTCCATCTCCTATTCCCTTTCCCATTCAAACAAGTTCTTCCTACTTCCAAACATCTATCCTCCAGCTTGCTCCTCATTTGTACTTTGGGTTTCTTATAGAAGAGAAACAATTCAATATTTAAACTCACATGCCTCATTTTAAGGTTATGATCTTGAGGTCCATCCATTTACCTAAAAATCCCCAAGTTTATCCTTCTTGATGGAAGAGAAGTACTTCACTGTACATAAATACCACATTTTCTTTATTCATTCAACTGTTCATGAGCATGACAGCTGTTTTTAGTATTTAGCTACTATAATTGTGCTACCATAAACGTGACTAAGCATGTGTCACTGCAGTATCATGACTTTAACTCTTTTGGGAAGATACCTAAAAGCTGATAGCTAAGTTAAAAGGAACCTCTAGTTTTAGCTTTTTGAGGAATCTCCACACAGATATCTCCAATTTATACTCCCACAAACAGTGGAGAAGAGTTCTTTTTCCCTCACAGCCCCTCCAGTATTTGTTGTTGATTGATTTCTTAATGATAGTCGTTCTGTCTGGGGTGAGATGGAATCTCAGTTTTAATTTACATTTGTTAAATGGTCACTGATGTTGAGCATTTTTTCATGTATTTCATGGCCATTTGTACTTCATCTGAGAAGTGTCAGATGTGTATTTTTTATTGGATCATTAAATTTGGGGTTCTAATATTTTGAATTCTTTATATATTCTACATATTAATGCTCTATCTGAGGTACAGCTGGCAAGAATGTTTTCCCATTCTGTAGATTATCTCTTCACTCTCTTGGTGATTTCTTTTTCTGTGCAGAACCTTTTTAATTTTATATAAACTCATCTATTGATTCTTTGTAATACTGTGTCATTGAGGATTTGTTCATAAAGTCTTTGCCTATACCTATGTCCTCAAGATTTGCACCTATTCTTTCTTCTAGCAGATTGTTTCTGTTTTAATATTTAGCTCTTTGTTCCATTTTCACTTTACTTTAGTGCCTAATGAGAGATATGGGTCCAGGTTCAATCTTTGGCATGTACAAAGCCAGTACGTTCATGTCCAGAACCATTTGCTAAAGAGCCTGTCTGCCTTTCAGTGGAGATGTTTGGCCTCTGTGTTGAAGATATGACAGCTAAGGGTGTCTGGAGCTGTTTCTGCACCTTCCATTCTGTTTCACCGATGTGCAAGTCTGTTTTTCTCCAATACCATGCTGTTTTTATCATAGTAGCTTTATTATGTAACTTAATGCCTGGAATTGTGATGTCCCCTGCCTTGCAAATGTTACCCAGAATTGCTTTTGCTATTCTAGGCCTTTTCTGATTTCACATGAACTTTAGGATTGTTTTTCTCTACTTTTGCAAAGAATACTATCAGTATTTCGACTGAGATTGTTTTAAATCTATATGAAAGTTTTGGAGAATGGACATGTTTACTATATTGGTTCTGTTAATCCAAGAATACAGTATATCTTTACATTTTCTGATATCTTCTTAAACCTCTTTTTTCAGAGTACTATAGTTGTTTTCTTCTTTTTACTTTTTTTTTCCTTTTGTGGTGCTGGGGATCAAACTCAGGACCTTATGTGTGCAAAGCAGGAACTCTTCCACTGAGCCACATCCACAGGCCAGAGTGCTATAATTTTTATTGTAGAAATCTTTCCTTTTCTTGGTTAGATTGATTCCTAAGTATTTCATTTTTTTGATGCTATTGTGAAAGGTTTTGTTTCCCTAATTTCTTTCACACTTGGTTTGCTATTGGTTTACATGAATAATATTGATTTTTGAGTGTTGCCTTTATATTTGGCTGTGCTACCAAACTGGTTGTTAATTCTGAGGTTTTTTAATGGAATTTTCAGTTCTTATGTGTAGTGGACCTCTGCAAATATTGATCATTTAACTTTTTCCTTTCCTCCCCATATTCCTTTCATTTAGCTCTCTTGTCTGTTTGCTGTGGGTCATGATTTGAGAACTACACTGGACAGGAGTGTAGTCTTGTACTGATTTTGGGGCAGAAGCTTTCATCTCTTATCCATTTAATATGACATAACTGATGGTTTCTCTAGGATATCTTTTATCAGACTGAGTTCAAGACCTTCCATTCCAGTGTTCTTTAGGGCTTTCATCGTGAAGCAGCGTTGGATATCCTCAAATGCATTTTTGTATCTATTGAAATGGTCATATGGCTTTTTCCTTGGCTTCTGTCAGTGTGGTGTTTAGTAAGTTCCTGAGTTATGAATGTTCAAATTGTGAACTTTTACAGGTGTACTGTATAAGTTTCACAAATGCACTGTATAGTTGGATTATGAATGAATCCAACTGACAAATGTTCTCCTGGAATGGAAGCTATCCTAAACTGGGTACTGTGTTATGTATATTATTATTGTATTATTTATATTGATTTGTGTATGCTGAACTGTTTGTGCATTCCTGGAATGAATCCTTAATCACTGTGTATAATTTTTTGCATTCTGTTTGCCAGTATCTTTGCATATTTTTGCATCTCTGTTCATTTTTTGTCCTGCAATTCTCTTAATTGGTTGGGTCCTTCTCTAGTTTTGGTATCAGGATAATGCTTGTTTCCAGGAGTAACTTTAGGAGTCCTGCTTCCCTTTCAATTTTATTAGTGAGTAAAAGAATTACTGATAGATCTTCTCTAAAATTCTTATAGATTTCAGCAGTGAATCTGTGGGGACCTGGGCTTTCCTCAGTTGGTGGCCTCTTAGTCTTTAATGTTACTGATTGATGTTGAATTAATCAGGATTTTCATATTTTCTTGATTCAAACTTTGTGATTCATATGTATATAGGAATCTATCCATTTTTTTCCAAATTTTCTACTTCATTAGAATACAGGTTCTCAAAACAGTCATGATGATCTGCTGGATTTCTGCAGAATCTATTAAGATTTCACTCTTTTTATTTGAATGGATTTGGGATCTTTTATTCCTTGTTTTGATAACGTTAGCTGAGAGTTTGTTTATGTTCTTTAATTTTTCAAAGAAATAACTCTTTTATTTATTGATTCTTTGTATTGTTTTCTAGTTGCAATTGCATAAATTTATGCTCTGATCTTTAAATTTTTTTTCCTTATACTTTGGGTTTTGATTGGTCTTGTTTTTCTAGAACCTTGAGTTTTATCATTAGGTTATTTATTTGAGCTTTCTGTTTCTCTGATATGGAAATTCACTGCTATAATTTTCCTTCTTAGAACTATTTTCATTGATCCAACAGGTTCCAATATACCATACTGGAATGATTAGTTAACTGTGAGAGCTGTCTAATTTCTTCTTTAATTTTATCTGTGATATAATAATTATTAAAGATTTTAAAAATTTACTTATATTTGCATAGTTTTTGAGGTGTATTTTGTTATTGATTTCTACTTTTATTGCACAGTAACCTGATAATATTCATGGGACAGTTTTGACTCTCTTGCATTTACTTAAGGATGTTCTATGGCCTAGCATAGAGTCCAGTTTGCAGAAACTTGTTTGTGCTTCTGAAAAAAAATGTGTATTCTCTTTTTATTGGGTGGAATACTGTGTAGGTATCTATTAAGTTTATGTGTTCAAAGATTTGGTTCAACTCTAAGTTTTGGTTGACTTTTGGTCTAGTTGATCTATTTGTGACAGTGGGTTATTGAAGTGCCTTATTACAATTGTATTAGAGTTTTCTGATTTTTCATGCCCATTATTGTTTTAAGAAATTGGGTGCACTGGTATTGATGCATATATATTTACTATTGTTATTTCTTCCTATTGAATTATTCCCTTAACCAATATGTAGTGAAGATCTTTGTCTCTTCCAATTAATCATGGTTTGAAATCCACTTTGTCTCTAATAAGAGTATCACCTTTTTTCAAGTTCTGTTATGTGGAGTACTGTTTTCCATCATGTTTTTCCATCTATGAACATCTTTTATGGGTTAAATGTATTTGTTGTGTGTAGTATATGGTTGGATCTTATTTCTTGATCCATTCTGCTAATCTGTGTTTTTTGATTGGTGAATTGAGATCATTCATATTGATAGTTTTAACTGAGAGATATTGATGTATCCTTGTCATTATAGTATTTTTCTGCTGTTGTTTCCTTTTCCTTCCCTTTTATTTAATTGTTTTTCTTGCCTGATGGATTTATTTTATTAGGCGTTTGACATTGTTAACTTTATTGTCTCTTTCAAAATTTTCTGGAGAGCTGGTTTGATGGTCATAACTTTCTTTGGGTGCTCATTATAATGAAATATCTTATTTTTCCATCAATTTTGAACAATGATTTTCTGACGTACATCAGTCTGGGTTGGAAGATTTTTTCTTTTAGGGCTTATCACACTTCACTCCAAGCTCTTCTTGACTTAGGGTTTGTGTTTGTAAGTCTGTTGTAATTCTTACGGTTAATCTTTCTAGGTGATTTGCTTTTTATTCTAACAGCTTCTGAGACTCTATTGCTGTGTTGAACTTCTAGAATCTTCATTATATGTCCTGGTGTATTTCACTGTTATTTGGATTTCTATATGCCTCTCTATATGCCTTATCTCTATAGCAAATTCCTTTGCCATGTTTGAAAGATCTTCTGTTATTCCTTCTGTATACAGGTTTTCTTATGCCCTTTGTTTGATCTTCTGAATTTTCATTAATTCCAATTAATCTTAGATTAATCTTTGTATCATGTCTTGTCCAGGCCATGCTTCAGTGACTGCCTCCAACCTGGCTCCCTCCTAACAGCAAGTCAGCTGTCATTCTGTCCTGATGCTGTCACCTTACACACGTGAGAATTTGCGGAGACATTTTAGATCTAAGCAAAACAATGCATTAGTCTCCTGTTTGCACTTTTACTTACACGAAGCACTTCTAAATTTTTATAACTAGATATTTTTCATGTAAGAACTTACCCACTATACATGCATCAATTATATATATATATATATATATATATATATATATATATAAATTTGGCAAATAAGTATTTATAAAGTGATGCATTATTATCACTGCACATTTACCACATCCCAACCACTTCTAAACATCTAGAAAAAATGCAGTATTTCAAATTAGGACTCAATTTGTCTACTCTTTACATAGCATTGTTAAATAAACTGTACACATGAAATGAGTGTTTTGGTTTGAAAGTGTCAAAATATAAACATTCTGGCTTAGAAACCTTCCATTCTCCATGGGCTGTGTAACTCAAATTTTAAGGCAACAATCTTTCCCAGGGATTTAATCCACAAGGTAAAACTATTATTATATAATGGCACCACTCTTGTCATGCACTGGAAACCTCTCTAACACCCAAGAAGCCTGCATATAAACTAGGACTCATCAGGCCTTTGCAAAGTACACACACACAAAAGTAAAGCCCAGTGCACAGACCAGAAGTCCCAGCACCTGTGAAGCTGCATCAGTGGGTAGCAGCATGGAGACAGCTTGTGCAGTATGGGGGACTCACACCCTGTCTTGAAGACATCATAAGGAAATAAATATAATAAAGGGTTTGGGATATAGCTCAGTGTGAAAACCATAGGTTAATTTCTGAGTTCTGCAAGGAATAACAAAGACAAAAATCATGAGTTAATAAGTGGAGAAAGGATCAATCAGTAAGATACAATAGTGTTCAGAGGAAAAGTGCCAAATTGCCCATTCTTTTCATTTTGAAAGCAATATTAGGTAAAGGAGGCAGCTTTACTTTTTGAAAAGTCTCTCTAATTTGACTCCCTGCCAATTTCCAATCTCCTACTGTTGCTATATATTTTTAAAAGATAAAAATTAAATATGAATAAGAGAAAAGCTAAGAAAAATCTTACTGTTTATCTAACACACACTCACACACATGCACCTGTGGCTATAGTGTAGGTGAATTAAATACCCTGGGACAAAGAGCATTCTTTCCTTATCACTTTTGTATCTCACCCAAGGCAGAAAATAAATTCTGTGTTCCTTTTATTGGGTGGCTCTTGGCTTAAAGGAAGTTTAATAGAAACATCTAGAGGTAATTGTCTTCAGCAGTACTGAAAATAGAAGAGACAGTGAAATAATCCTCTTAAGGAGCAGGACAGGGTGTAATCCCAGGTAAAATTGGATTTTCAAGGTGAATGACATGCAGTTTTACAGAAAAGAAACATCTAAAACTACAGTAACAAGTCCTGAATCATTGGTTCCTATGTGCTAGTGAGGGTACAATGGGTGAAACATAAATGAGAACAATGTGTGTCTGTGGTGAAGGAGGGGAGTATTTTCATTACCGTGATGGTCACATAGCTGTCTATGCTTGTACAAAGGGGTGTGTGTCACATCATACACATAACACCTCCATATACTGGTTGAAGTTAACTAAAAATGGAAAGATTACGTATAAAAGAATTGGCCAAAGAAGCATAGCAGGGTAGTATTGGAAAGCCTTCAAAAAACAAATGGTAGCACAAAGAGGTTGTGAGCTGGGACTTGACCCAGAAAGGAAAGAATGTACAAACCATGAAGTCACCCTTAACACAATCCACAAGGTCAGTGCCACAGTTAGACAACGACACTTAACCCGAGGAAGCCCCCTGGATGCAGGTGACTGTTACATAGACAGGGAGGTATGAGAATGATGGGACGATGTGGAGGTGGAGAAGTGTCTTAGTCGCTTCCTTTGTCTCTGACATACTCTAGTATCTGACAACTCAAAGAAAGAGGGGCTTATTCTGAATCTCAGTTTTAGACATTTCCTGCAGGCTCTAAACGGGAAATGGCATGGTGGGAAGGGTCAGCCATGGAGGAAATACTGCAGGCTCAAGTCATGGTGGAGAGGAAGCAGAAACAGAAGGGAGAAGCTCAGAGGGAGAGGCACCCTTCCAGGTCGCATGCCCAGCAGTCCCCTCTGACTGGGGGTGCCCCCTACCAGCAGATCACTTGTAACTCCCGATCTATCATCCAGTCACTTCGCCTGGCCTCACCTCTGAGTGCTGAACCTTTTGGAACATGATCCTGGCCCAAACCACCACAGAAAGACAGAACGGAAGTTCTTACATCAGCACCTAATCCAGAGTATGGAAATGGAGAAGACTGGTAGACACAAAGTGCTTGAGAACATAATTAAAATTTTTCCTGAAGTGATTACGTAAATTCATAGGCTCATGAAAGCACGTTTAGAAATGTACAGAGCAGGTGCAAAGATAGGCACATCCAAAGGCACCATAGGGATGCTGAAAAACACAACTCAGCAGAGGTATTTTAAAGTAGCCAGAGGAAGACATAGGTTCCCTTACATGAGTGGCAGCAATAATTGGATTGATCAGATTTCTTAGCACTTAAAGCCTAAGGACAGGGTTCTGAATTTAGAATAATGACAGAGTATTATTGTCAACCAAGATTCGTATCTGTAGTCAGATATATCTTATACACAAAGTCAAAGAAAATTTTCAAATACAAGAAACTGAGTTTACCACTATTAAGCTTATATTTACAATTGACTGAGGAAATTTAAACATTAGTACAAAAAGAAATTGAATAAAAAAATAATACATCTACTTATTTTGAGAAACAAAAGATAAAATGTGCAAGATACAGGTGATAAATAAAAATGCAACACACACACAAATTCAGAATATAAGAAGTCCCTGTGTGTGTTTGTAATCACAGTAAATGTAAAGAATTTAATTTATTATTTAAAAGAGGAAACATTGAATTTCAAAACTCTAGCCACTAGAGGATAATATGTTTCATAGTTATAGACCTTAAACTCCTCCATAGAATGTTGGCAGAAGAGCACAACAATGTTTAATTAGCTGGATATAAGCTAATAATGAGAGAAAGGGAAATGGAGAGAGTGAGGGAGAGAGAAGAGAGGGGGCTATGAGACAAAAGCAAAACTAATTTTTAGTAACACAACATTGTAAAGTCTCATTGAAAGTCAGACAAAACAAGGATGGCCAGTATCCCTCTGCTCCTTTGATATTATTTTAGCAAACGCAAATGCACTAGCAAATGCATTTAGTTGAAAATTCTGTGTGTATACATATGTGCAGTGTATGCATATGTAGTATAATTGTATTATTAATATGTATACTCAGGGAAGTAAAATGTATCATTTTCAAATGAGGGGATCTGATTAAATATTGTGTGATGGAAAGTTTCAGGAAATCAACTGGAAAGCTATGAGGAGTCATGTTAAAATTTAGTATTGTGAGTACTTTCTTATAAATATGAAGTGATGTTTATTAGAAAAATACTGAAAAAGATCCTATGTAAAAAGAAAACAAACCACTGAAATTTTGAATCTTGTACTTAGTCAAAATTTAAAGTTCTACCTACTGTCATAAAAAGATTGTACTAAATGTTCATAGAAGACTAAATTTCTCTTTGATGATTTTTTTATTTAACCTTTTTATTACTTTTATGTTCAGGGAGACAATTTCATGATTTATTTAATAATGGGAAATGCAATTATATTCAATGCAACTTAACCTAGTTGCTTTTTGTAGTATAAAAATGTTTTAAATTAAAATCTAAATGATTTAGTTTTCAAATATGTCTCAAGCAAATAAGTAACGTGTTAGAATGCCTTAGATTAAGATGAAGATTTATCTACTTTCTAACAAAGGCATGATTTCATTTCCAACTTCTCTGACCTATAAAATATTACAAGTGCAAACCAGCAGCTCTCCTCAGACCTGGCAGACAGCTGGGAGAACCGCTGCAAGTGGAGAGAGACAGGCGCGTGAGAGCCACAGGTCGCTGGGTGGGGGGTCCTGGGTCTGGTGCCGCGCGGAGCTCCAAATCTGCAATTAATGAACCTGTGGAGGCTTGGCAAGGTCTGTGAATGACCTTGAGAGTTAGAACTGGGGGACACCATCTCATGTGACCTCTGGCAGAACACACATCCTTCTCCTCCACGTCACATGAAGCATCCACTGAAGTAGACTATCCTTGGGAGCATAATGCTGCTCCACAGTTAAGAGCATAGAAGTCAAACTTTCCCTCACACCACAATGGACCTGGGCTAGAAATCAGGAACAGAAAGATGGATAGGATACTGCAACATATTAGACGTTAAAACAATCTACTGTAAATAATATGGTATCAAAGAGATAATCAGAGAAATTTCAAAAATGCACTTTACAATAAATGAAAATATAGTTATCAGAATTTGTGCAATGCAGTAATAGGAATGCCTAGAGGAAAATTTCTAGATTTAAATACATTATTAGAAAAGATCTAAAATAAATGACCTTGGGGACTAGAGTAAGAAGAGTAACATAAATCTGAAGCAAACAGGAGGAAAAATGTAATAAAAATCAAGGTGGAATTAATAACATTAAAACAAGTAAACAGTAGAGAAAAAAATTAGCAAAGATCAAAGAAACTAAATGATAATTCTGCTTAAAAAATCAATGAAATTAAAAAAAATCAATGAAATTGATTAACCTCTAACTAAGCTAAGAAAAAAGAGGAAAAGCAAATTACTAATGTTAGATGTAAAAAAGAGGTTCAACCCTTTTCCCATGGATAATAAAAAATGAATAAAGAATATTATGAACCCTATATGGCCACACTCTTGATAATTTAGTGAACTGAACCAATCCCTTAAAATATAAAATCTTCCAAAATGCAGTGGAGAAGCAGATACTGAAAAGTTTTATATTTATTAGGAAATTGTAGAAATAATAATAATCAGCTGGTCTGGTGATCATTAAGTTCAGCTAGGTTTCACTAATGAATTCTACTAAACTCTTAAGCAGGAAATTAAAGCAACTCTACATGGTTACTTTCAGAAATAGAAACAAACTGAATTCTTTTTAACTCATTCTGCAAAGCCACAAAAAGACCTGACAAGAGAACTAGAGAAGAATACATTTCATAGTTGTGGACCTTAAACTCCTCCATAGAATATTGGCAGAAGAACACAACAGTGTTGAAACATAATTACAGTCAAGTAGAATTTATTCAGGTATCAAAGTACGATAATCTGCAAGCTTCTATTTGCTCCAAACTCTTATGCTGAAACCGCCATGTGGTGGTATTGAGAGGCAGGGCTGGCGGGCAGGATGAGGTCACCTTCAAGGGTGGCATTACTGGCCTTACAGCAGAGGTGCCCGGGAGATGCCTCCCTCTCCTTCCCCAGCAAGGGGCACAGTCTGAGGACAAGAGAGTGTGTCCACACCAGACGCGGACTCTGCTGGTGTCTTACCTTCCCAGTCCCCAGAACCGAGCCGAAGAAATTTCTATTTTGCATAAGCTACCAACTTTGATGTTTAGTGATGGCAGCACAAATTGAGACAATAAACCTGGTCAGCTTTTACAATTAATTAGTGAGATCTCTCACCTTAACAAACTAAAGGAAAACAGGCCCTATGACTCTAAGAAGAGAGCTACAAAAATAATTTGACAAAATCTCACAATCACGGGCAAAACAAACAAAGAAAAACAAAAGAAAACAAAAAATCAAACAAAGCATTTCTCAACAAAATAGGAAGAGAGGTAAACTCTTTTCAATTTGTTAAAACTATATACAAAAGTCTGCAGTTTGTATTACTCTGAATGTTTAGAAACTATGCTTCCTAAGCTTGCAGACAAAGGAGTTCTGTCCTCTCCTCAGCCCATTCAGCACCACACTGGAAGTCTTGTGTAGAAGAATACAAACAGAACAAGGAAGAAAATGTGTCTTAGAAGAATGGAAGAAAATCTCTCTTGTTTGTAGATAATATGGTTATGAAGAAAATCCCGCAGACTCAAAAACAGCAACACAACTGCAACTAATAAGTTACAACAAACTTGGGGAAAGAGTTAACATAAAAAAGTCAGTTTTTTAATGTATACCAGCAATGAACATCACACATTCATAGTTTAAAAGATAACACTACCTTTATGAGCACCAAAAAGAAGAAATGATTAGGTAGATTTATTTGTGGAAAACAATAACATTCTGATGAAAGAAATTAAAGATGGCCTAAATAAATTGAAATATATGTTTCCCTATATATTAAGATGATTAAGCTGCCAATTCTTCTGAAATTGATAAAAATAAATTTATTGTAATACAATCAAAAGCCTAATAAATTATTTCATGGCTATTAAAAAAAAGTGGAAGAAAAAGATCTAAAATTTATGTGGAGAGGGGAAACACCAATAATAACTAATTAGATACTGAAAGGAGTCCATGGCTAGAGTTTGATACCACTATTCTTTGGGAATTATTATAAATCTAGAGGAATCAAGGCACTCTGGGACTGGTGAAAAACTAGACAAATTGATCCTACTCATGAAACTAGCCAAAGGCCAAGAAGAAATGACAAATACCTGGAACAGAGGACATAGCAACCACAGTGATAGACTCACATGAATTCAGTCAAACGATCCCTGCGAAGAAGACCGTTAGAGAAGAAGACCCTTTGCAAAACAGGTTCTGTAAAAGTGAGCACAATAACCCCCAACCTGAGAATGAGATCCATTCTGGGAGGATTTTCCTAAATTGAATTCGTTGGTAGTTTGACAAAATGAGTCCTATACAGTACATGTGTAAAAGTTCATACTTCCAATGTTTGAAAGTTGAGGACTTACTAAATACACCCAGAAAACCAGTAATTTACAATAGAGTTGACACCTGAAATTGCTTGTGAAATGGGAGATAGAATTTATTTAAATTTGGCAGAGTGCCAAGAGATGGAGCAAGTTCAGGGAAGGGGATATAAAAAGAATTGAACTGTGTTATGTGTACCGACCCAGCTGCCCAAGATGAACGTAATCATTATGCACTGCTAACAAGCAGTAATCAAAATGAACTATTTTAAATGTAGTGTCCAGACAGCCACTGCACTGGAGGTGCACTGATGATGACCTAACAGTAAATATTATGCCACAGAATAAGAGTTTTAGGTCGTCTTGAAATAAACTCCAACATACTGTAAGAACTACTCAGCCTTCTACATGTGATGGGTAAGAGGAGAAAATGGATCAATAGGTGGAAATCTGGGTTTACTGAAGTAGTCTCACAAGCAGCACACTCAAGGTCACTATGCTTAAGTTTGAGTGTGTAAAATTTTGCCTCTTGTAGCTGGGTCCTGGCGTCTTTCAGGAAAGGCCAGGGACTCCTCCTGCTCTTCCTAGCAGCCTGTGAGAGGCCTTCCTGCTGATGCTGTCCCGCTGCGCCATACCAAGTGATGCATGCGCGCAACTGCTGGCGGATCCAAGAGAGGCACAGCTGGGAGCTACATCAAAACTCTAGCCCACAGCTGCTGTGGTATTGCCCGAAAGAATTCTTGGCTCATTTATATGACAAAACATCTTTTACCCACCACCCCTTCCCATGGAAACATAAGACATTTCCAAAAACATCTGGACCCTTTGCTGAAAGGAGGCATTTCTTACCTCGTAACACATTATCTTCATTAGATTTTACTATAATTTACTACTGTGATACAGTGAATCACTCAAAACAATATATTGGTGCCAAACATGTGTTAATTCAAAAACATTTTTTTTAGTTGAGTCCTTCAGAACTATCCAACTGTCTTAGACTCCATAAGGTACAGAAAGCAAGCTAACAAAACAAAAAGACAAATTACTTTCTCTTTCTAGTTTAGCAAATTCATTGTCTTTTATTTATTTTCTCCAAGACTCAACATTCCATAAACTTTTGGATCTCCAAATGTTGCTTCACAGTTTCAGGGCACAGTTATAAAGTTGAATGTGTAAAATCACACACTAAATTTTATGTTAGGGCTCTAAGAATTCTTTTTTACTTGCTATGTTGCGCCATGATCCTAGAGTTTATTCTTAAATATATTAGATTTATTCCATAGCAGGTGATTGAGCGAACACTGATCAAACACCCCTAACTTAGACATTATTTAAATTCCTAGAGGTCACTACTCAATAGTTATTGCTAATATGTAGTACATGATCTATTTTGATTAGAATGCATGATGCTGGTATTTTTATGATATAAAAATCATAGCCTACTATATTAAATACAAAAACTCGAGAATAAAATAAGAGATATATATGTTAGAACTTTGTAGATTTGAAGCATGTAAAAAGAGTCACCAAATCAGTATTTGGGGAAATTTATACAAGAATATGTTAGCATGTAAATTCACATTATTACTCTTGCTCTGCTTTTAAAATTCTAAAAATAAACTTCAATTTTATACTTTTTCTTTGTAAAAATTACATGTTCTGGTGTTTTAGGGGGAAGGTGGTAAAGGACAGAGGTGAGAGACAGAAATCAGGCTGGGTCAAGGTCAGCATCACATGATGTCCACGTCTGTGTTTCTGAAAGCAGGCCTCCAGTTGGGCAGATGGCACAAATGAGTCCTGTGGCCACTGCCTGCCCTGCAGCAAAGATTTCCTTCCGCTCCCACCTGCAGCCTCAGTAGAGTTTGTTCATGGTCAGGGAAAGGACAGTTCGGCCAGGTTCCAGGCCAGCGCAGCTCAGTATGCTCTGAAAGGGCAGTGACAGTCCCACACTGATGGACCCAATGGTCGAGAGAAACAGCCTCAGGTTCCCAGCCGTGCTGTAGGTTACCCTGCATGCGCAGCGTGACCTGGGTGGAGGTGAGCTGTGCGCCGTTGGTGGGCAGAGGGGCATACCGGGGCTTTGGGGTGTGGTGCGGGAGAAGGCAAGGCAGGGATACCACTAACTAGCAGTCTTGGGAAAGGCATAGTGTATGAATTCCTGAGGCCGGTGTCCTGGATCTCCCGCAGGGCACGGACTCCTCTGTGGGAGGTAACTGGGCTGCCTCCTTGCTCCTCACCGGAACTGTGTTAGGAGTTGTCAGGGCATCGCTCGGGGGAGAGGCAGCAGCCCAGCAGCCGAGCTCCCTCCTACCCAAGTCAGTCCTGCTCCAGCACATCTCAGGTCACTTGCAGAGACCACCCGTGCGTCCTTGGCCCCATTACCTTCCTCAGAGACCAGCCATTGACCTGATGGCAAACCGTTCCTCAGATTGTCCTGTTTCAGCATGGAAGGGGAAGGAATTGGACTTTAGAGGAAATACATACATTTCACGCGTAAGGAAGGAAAGATAATCTCCAGCGGTGGCTTTCTGGACTGTAATCTTTTAACATTTCTGTGGTAAACATCATTCCAGAGGGTGGGACCACGCGCCACAGTGGGGAGATAATAAGTGAGCACAAGGGAAGTAGATCCAGGTGTGGGAGGAGGGGAATAGGGCGCAGAGGACCCTCTTGGTTTTGAGCCTGCGCGGTCCTGTCAGATGTTCAGACCAAACCAGATGTTTCCCCTGTACACACTTGCCAGTGAGCTATGTCCCCAGCCCTGAGAAGAACTTTTGGTCCCAAAGGGCTTTATTAGGTTGTTTACTTCTAGCCCTGGTGGTTGTGGGGTCAGATGAATTATCCTCCAGCAAATGGTACTAAAACTAAGTGAGCTGGTTTCCCCCAAAAGCCTGCCTTTGGCACTAACCCTGCTGTTTGCAGCAGTAACTGGCCCCATCCTGTGTGTGTGTTTACTGATCATCACAGTTACAGAGTCTTTCAAGACGTGTGAAGAACGGAGACTAGGCAGGGATTTTTAGGAAGAAGTAATTTAGGACACAATTGGGCACCTGAAGCATCACAAGACACTGCCTGGACTCTGCCCCTGTAGGGTGTCCAGAGGTCGGGAGGTACTGCAAGTTCTGGGCCTCCTGCTGCAGACCTCAGTGGGCTCCCCTGACACCCACGAAGCTAGGGGCAGGGGTTGAATCCCAATTCATAGCCCACAGGGGAACACCTAGTTTATATTCCCCTGCGCAGTGATCCCCGTCTCCGTTGTGCTTTTCCCCAACACAGCTGTATGTAAATATAATAAGCAAATGAAGGCTCATTCATTACAACAGCAGCATGTCTAGACGTAGGTCCATGCGCAAATGATAACTACCCTGAAACTAAGTGAAGCATCCAGCACCTCAAGTGGCTGCTCTGTGTGTGTGAACGGTGAGAACACTGACTATCTGCTCTCTTGCTGAACTGCAATTGTTTTGTGTCCACCATGCTGTGCATTTGATCCTGTCCTCCTTTGGCTGTCATATGTAATTGATGTAATCTACAACTCAACTAGAATCTTACTTGAGAAACAATGTGAAAATATGATTCTGCTTAGGAATTTTCCAGTTTAGGAGGGCAAAGTGCTTTCTCTAAAGCTGTTGCATTTCTAATTACTATTTATTTATTTATCTTCCTGTGGTTTTTGTCAAAACATTATTGGTATAAGGAAGAAGTTGACAGTGAGATTGGTACAAAGTAATGGAATGGTGATAACAGCTGGGAGTACAGCTCAGGGGTGTCTTACTTACTTAGCATGTACAAGGCCCTGAGTTCATTTTCAAACCCCAGCACTGTAATAATGGTAGCAATAATAATGATAATGTTAATAATAAAACAATAACAACGGAGGTGTTGAGGGACTGCGATGTGCTAAACACAGCTTGTCCACTGCTGCAGTGAGTCTCGCATTTTTCATAATAACTCTGTGGGCTATAAGAGTATCTCATTTTACAGATGAGGAGACTGAAAGTCAGGATGGCAAATAAGGCTACACACGAAGTGGAAAGACGGGTGTGGACCTGGCGGTGTGTGTTTTCTGAGTAGTACCGAGTCATGCTGGCTCACTGTCTCCAGGGTGATATTTTCTAAGCATAACGCCCCCCCCCCACCAGCTCTACTCTGGTGCTACACTTCTCTACCTCTCTCCAGGTGCAGAAGGACTATAACACCTTTTGAAGATGTGGGGATTCTTTATTGTGATTTATTTCTTTTTGTTATTTCCAAGGCTTTCTTGACCTGAGCACTCTTACCTGTGTCCACTAAATTAAGTGGTTTTACATTGTCTGAGTTTTTAAGTTTCATCTTTCTTCATGGAAACCATTTTAGCAACAAAGAAGGGCATCTACCGCATAGCAGAACATATCAAATATGTATGTGTTTGTTTATGTATTTATTGTTTTATTGTGAGTTCTGGTGATGGAAGAACAATTTGTTATATGATTGTAGAAATAGGAAGAATAGAATGCATTTGCAATAAATGTAAAAATTATTAATACTAATTTTGGATATCAATTTTACTATATGTGTTGCCAAAGTGAGCACTAATTTTGTGTATCAAAATATATTTTCAAATGCATTATCTTTGATCATCAGAATTCCGTGGCAATTGCAAAAAGGTAGTGACAAGCTGAAACAGAAGAAGGCTGGCGTGGAGGTGAAAGCTTGTGATCCCTACACTCTAGGAGGCTTAGGCAAGAGGATCACAAGTCCAAGCCCAACCTTGGCAACGTAATGACTCAGTGAAATTGTCTGAGAATAGAAAGTAGAGTGAGCTGGGATGTAGCCCAGGATACAGGCTCTGGATTCAACCCCCAGGAGCAGAACAAAACAAAACACCTGCTGAACCAGAAGAGGAAGAAAACTAAGATTATGAACTGGGAAAACTAACAGAGAAAAAGATGGTAGGCAGCGTGATGTAGATAGTCATGCTCCAAATAGAAATTAACTCATGAACTTCTGCACAGAAGTCTGTGTTCATGGAGTATACTTTACTCTCTGCAAAGGGAGAAGATGGTCTTCATGCAGCCCTGAAGAGCAGACGCTGCTTGCACACCTGCAGCTGGACACAGGTGGGCAGGATCTGTAGGAATTTCTATGAGAGCAAATTTGCAATCATTTGTATTTTCCCTATAGAATGAACTGGGACAGCATTCTTACTGCTCCAAGCCTCAAATGTTCTCTTTATAAAATTAGATCTCTGGATGCTAGGACCCACAAAAATGTTGGTCTGACATTAGTTGACATTGTTATCCTATATATTTGAGAGGATAATTTAACTCATGAATTGTGGTATAAGTGATATTTATTAAAAATAAATAACAGAGTCATTGAGGATTTGGTATCTCACAGCAGAGATAGCATCTGTACAAGCAGGAACTCTCGGGTTATCATTCCCTTCCAGGCTGAGAGGCTTGGGGATCGATATTTCTTGTCTAAAAGGCAGGATTCAGCACTTCCTTATCTCTAAAGCCCTCACTATTTTTATTGATTTTTAAACCATTATCATGAATAGCAAGTCAGGTAGGACATGACTAATGCATTTATAGAACAGAGATGTGTTTTTATAGTTAAATTGGGAATTTAAAATTTTCCTTTGATAGCCTATTAAACTTTGGAGATCATGCAGAAATAGTCTTGTCATGGGACCCTAACCTACAATTCCAACAAAAACCTGATCCATGTCAAAGAATTTTATGTGTAAGCAATATTCCATTGGGGAGTTCCTCCCAAGGAAACAATTTGTCTGGAGTTTGACACGTTCCTGTTTAGATGTAATCATGAGAGCGGTAACAGTTTTTTCAGTTTTCGTATTTAATCTAGAAAATGAAGGCATTTTATCAATATGATTGAACAAATAACCAAATATTTGAAAGTTTTCCAGAATATATAATGGACAAAAACTTCTCAAATCATGAAATACTATGTCAGCATTCTAAGTAGCACAAATATGTAAGACGAGCTTCAATTATAGTAGCATACTGGGATAACAGATAATACAATTCCCTTCCAAAGCTCTTAGATATCACAGCATAACGATGCCTTAGTGTGTCTATGTCACAAATACACCCTTTCTCCACCCTGCAACAACTGACCTGATTCTAAATTAAACTCTTTGAAGCTTCGGCTCTTGTTGAACTCAATTTTCCCTGAGCACTGTTAACTCAATTACTCATATTCTCCTTTTATTGACTGCACATCCCCATTTCTACAGAAGCTGCGCAGCTGCAATCGGTATTTCTCTCCCTTTATAATGTCGAAGTACAGTGATCATGGCACAGTTAGTCCAGCTTCCCGCTTCAAATGTTCAAGGAAATGTCATTGTATCAGTGACTTTCTTTTGAAATTTCAGGTTAAGGAAGATGCTGTTATCAGTTCATAAAATATAATTGAAAAATCTTCTGGATACATACCATGTCCTTTTCAAGTATATGTTACAGGTTATCCTGGGTATCTTTTATTATTAGGCAAATAACTACTCTTAACTGAATTTCTTTATTCAGGAAAGACACCTTTGACTTTAATAGTCTTTACCAGTCTTTTTAGTTGCAAAGTATCCAATAGGCTATATATGTAGAAAACATACTTAGAATTAAATATACTTGAATAAAACTTCTAATTAATCCAAACCTTAATACTATTAATTCTTACTGATTAATTTTAGTGTTTTCTTTCTTCTCCTACAAGTAGCCACTAAGAGAGTCTAGCTTTCACATTTGATAAGTAGAGGTTGTGATTTATAGAATATGATCTTTTCAATATGTAAATACTGCTGCTATAGCTTGCTTCAAATTACCAATCAATAGGCTTGGAAACATTTCTAAAATTTTAATCACAGCTTCTTCCTAGCCGATATGAGCCAGGTCCAACCACAACACAGGTGGAGAACACACATATTATCTTTCAAAAATGAACTCTATGCACACGCACAGCGACCTTTCTTCCTTTGTAACAATAGAAAGGATTTTAGCCTTTACAAAGCAAATGAAAATGAGTGTGCCACCAAAGGCTGAGGGAAGAGGCAGCCTTGCCCAGGACGCCCTGTTCTCCAGGTGGCATTTACTTGTCTTGTGTCCCTGAAGGGGGTCCCGAGAACAAGCCTGCAGAACCCGCACCCCTCAGAACAACCAGTAGCCCCTTACAGGTGGGCTCCCAGGTTTCTCCTGGGTGAGCGTCTAGCTCCTGGCTGCCCTCTCCCCCAGGCTGGGGCTCAGGCTCTGGCTACAGGGTAGATGTGAGGTCATAACCACTTTCTCCAGAGTTTCCCAGGAGAGTCCTTTTTAAGGCAATAGTGGTCTTCCTTCCTGTCTGAAAGGCTAAGGATGGCAAGGTGGGCAGGGTGCGTGAGGGCAGCTTTCCCTTGAAAGATGTAGTCTTAGACAAGGAGAACAAGCTTGGCTTCACATTCTTGGCCACCAGCTCCAGGGCCTTTCACTGCAGAGTTTCTTGGAAGGCTCCACCACAGCTGCTGTGCATGCTGTGACCACGTTTCAGTGTGGAAGGTGAGCAGGATGTCATCTCATAAGGGGCAGCGCTTTGCTAGTCCTGCCCTAGGTGCAGTGGTTGTACAGGTGTGAGTGTCATTTGCTTGATCAGTCCTTGTATCTGTAAGTAAGTCAGCCAGCTAGCTCACTAGCTAGACTGGTGTCCCCAGTTAGTAATCAGAAAAATAAAACTTGTTTAAGCAAACAGTTTTGTGGCTACTTCTTGGGAAAAACTTTTTTCTGAGTTTTTTGAATTTTGGCTTCCATAATTATTAGAAATAATGAACTTTCATGGCTACCACAAAGTAAGCTGCAGAACTATTCAGTGTCACATATTTGAAGAACCTCTAGGCAAAATCTGTTGAGTTGCAGTTTTTCATTCATTTCTGTCAGTAAGTTCTTTCAGTGAAAGTTACACGTAATTGATCATTGGCCAGAGAAGGTAGCCCTGAACTTCATACACTCATGGTGCAGGGATCAGGTGTCTGAAATTTAATCTCTGAACCTCAGTTTCTTCCTCTATAAAATAGAGATGCTCCTAACACTACTGCCTTGTAGAGTTACTCTTAGTCCCACATACTAAGCACTGAAAAGTACTAATGATAAAGTGCAACATAACTATAATTAGAAATAATAAAATTTTGAAGATTCAGGAAATTGATAAATATGATAAAGTACTTTGTAACCTTTGAAAACCGATTTGCATGTGACATTATTTTTGCCCTCATATTACCTTTTATTTTTAAACTTTCCTACTGTGAAATGTATTATTTTAGAAACATATATTTACAGATAATTGTGCCATTACTTCTAAGTACAGTAAAGTGATGGAATTATCCCACGTAATTTGCCTTCCAGCTTTTAACACACTGTTTCCCCTGGCTTTGCTTAGGAAGTGATTCACACATAAGACAAATGTTCACTCCCTAATGTTGTTTTCCATGGTCTCCTAGGATAATTTTTCTTAAATATGCATTAATTTTGTTCTGCATTATATGTATTGTTGGCTGACTATTTCACTTTTCCTAATGATTCGTATTTTCTTTCTGTCCCTCGCACCTCCAGCAATGTCCTCTCTCAACCTTCATGACCAGTGCCGGCTTGAGCTTGAAGATGTGCAGGAACACCCAAATGTGTGGAGAGGGCTCACCAGACCTTCCCTCGCTGGGAGTGGTGAGACACCATCACAATTCTACATGGTCCTCAGCCTTATTTCCCTAATGTGAAACAAAGGAGAGGTGGAAAATCTGCTTCTTGCTATTGTAAATACTATGGCACAGTTTATTTTTCCTGAGGTCCCAAGTCCACTTCAACTTTTATGCTCTTGCCTCAAGAATCCTGATGTGCAGGATGATCTACTCAGCAGGTAACATCAGATCTATTTGGCCCTTGCTTACAGCCACAGATACAGAAACCAAGTATATTTTTGGTTTTATAATTCGTGTAATCAAAATTGCTTGCACTATTTTAATCTTGCCTATCCTTTCCTGCCTTCTTTTCATTTGGATCATATAGCTTTGATTTTTTTTATTCAAAACCAAAAACAAAAATCCAGCACTTGAGAGGCTGAGGCAGGAAGATCACTGTGATTTTGAGGCCTACCTGGGACACAAAGTGAGTTTAAGGCCAGCCTGAACTGCATAATGAAACCCTATCTCAAAAAAGGATAAAGAACAGCCAAAAAAACAAAAACAAAACAAAATTTGAGAATTATAATTGGCAACAAGAATGCTTTCTAACTCACTAGAGATCAGAAAGTTTTTTTTTTAAAGTGCTTTGGCTCTGTTTACAGTAGTTTTACATTCACAAAGGCATTGTATAGAGAGCAAAACATTTTGAAGGCTAATTCTAGTCCAGTTGAAGAACACATGCCTCTGCTTTTGTTCTTTGTTTCAAGATTAGTGCTAATCAATAACTGGGTTTGGAATGATACATGGCACATGAATGGTGCTCTCAGTCATTGTCTAGAAAGTGGATATGTTTTGCATTTAACATGTAGATCAAGAGTCATGTAATAACTTTTCCAGTAGCCCTATGTGTATCTTTTCAGATTCTTTGTTAAATTTACCAAAATTCAGCAGTTAGAGCTAATTTCTGAATGTAACTAGATGTCTGTGTTTTATTTAATTAATCAGGCATAGATGTGAGCTTTATCACTAGCAATTTATCAAGTTTTAAAATAAAATTTAATAATCTCTTCTGTAATTTATAATTCCTTTAGTGAAATATGTAAGCATTTTCGACTATTGATTCTTTTAGGAAACAATAGAAATAATTGGCAATAAAAGGGCATTTCTGCTCTTACATTTACCTGATTGGATGGTTAGTATACTTGAAGTCCTCCAACAAGCACTGAGCATTGCCAATATAGAGGTCTCACATACTATCTCGTCTTCTGAAAGGCAATGCACATTGCTTCCCTCACTGAAGCCCCTGTTTTGAAACCACTGCAATGTACATTGTAATTCCTCAATCATGGTGATCCACATAGAGCTGTGTTGGCTACTCTTGGGAACATTCTGCTCTGTAGACAGTTCACCTCCCTAAAATACTGTTTCTGATACCCTTAATTTCCACATTCAAGGCTGAGACTTGCAACTATTTGATGGACATCTTTGTTTCCATAGCTAAAATATCAAGACAGAGATGGACAGCCTTGGGAGGGACCCTGAAATTAAAAAAAAAGACAAACAAGGTAGAGTGCATGGGTGGTGTGCAAGTGCGCAAGTCACAACTCTGATTCAGCACTCTTTAGACTCTAGACTTGTGCATCACCGTCAGCTGCAATCCCCAGTACGTGTCACAGTCCCGTCCAGTAGGGTGTTCCTCTCCACATCGCATTGTTACAGTTCCTGTTCTGGTTCTCTCACACCTGCTATAACGGTTCAGGAGGTCCCATGAGCTGAACTGTACCCTGCTCCAAATAAATCTGTTGCACAAGTATGTTAAAAACACTCATGCATACTGTTCATAAATTAAGTTTCAAAAATCCATATACTTTAATAGTGAAAAAGCCAGTATGTCTATTTTTTTCCAGATTCTATAATCCTCCACTTTGGTACCTGTTATGGTTGTGTCTGGGTGTCCCTCCAAAGCCTCATGCAGTTATGGGGGCACTTCTAGGGTTTATGATTGACTCACGGGCGTGAGTGCTACACCTGCCCTGGCACAGGTAGCTGGCACACGATGTAAGGGAAGGAGAGAGGCTACTTTTGGCTGCTCCTCCCCTGGCGCTCGTGCTGCTTTTGCCATCTTCTGTCACCATGAACAGTTGCCCTCTGCCGCGTGCCACTTTGCCTTGGAGCCAGCCAAGTATGGACTGAAACCTCCATAAACTGTGAGCTAAATAAACCTTTCCTTACTTAATTTAGATGTCAGGTATTTTGTCCTAGCAATGAGAGAAAAGTAACCAAGGCAGTGCCAAAGATCCCCAAGGAATATGCAAAAACGATTGGTGTATGTTGTCATTTTTAAATTAAATATGATTAGTCTATATCCTTGAAGGAATTCGTGTATAAAAGTTTTCATAGTTACATTTTTGAAACAGTATGTAATATCTCATTATATTTAGAAGCTTGTGGGATATTGGTATATTCTGTTCACATACTTTGAGTCATTTCTGCTGGAGATTCATTTGTATTGATTGTTTGAGAAGATAGCCTTGGCATTTGTTGATTTTCTCCATTGTTTTATGTTTTCAATTTCATTGATTTATATTCTTACCTGAACTGCTTTCCTTTGCCTTCTTCTTGGGATTTGCTTTGCAATTGCCCCTGCTGAAGTCTTTGAAACACAAGCTTAGGTCATTGATAAGATTTTTACGTTTTTAATATAAACATTAATTTCTACAGTGATCAAGTAGCTACATTTTTAAACTATGCCTGACAAATTTCAATATGTTGTGTTTTCATTTTCCTTCTGTGGAAAATATGTTCAATTTTCTCTTTGAAATTCTTCTTTAACCTATGGGCTATTTAGAAACATGTTTACTTTACAACACTAGATGTCTTACAATATTTCTCTTATTCATTTCTAGTTTATGATTTGTATAAACCTTTGTATGATTTCAATCTGCTTAAATTTATTGAAACCATTCTATGCCCTAGAATATCATTGACTTGGAGAATCTGTAATAATTCTTCAGAATAACATGCTCTATGATTTTATCTAATGTAACATTCTATAAATGTTAATTAGTTAAACCTGACTGATGGTGCTGATGAAGTTTCTTCTGTCTTCATTGAAGTTTTTGGCTTGGTTTGTGCTTTCACTAAGACAGCCTCTAGCTATGCTCCTCAGCCAGCCTCCAGCTTCTGCTCCCAGAGAATTTCCTGCCCTGGTCTCCTGGTGACAGGCCACAGGCACACGCAGGCATGCTGAGCCTTAGAACATTTTAGTGTATTTCCTCTGTCTTACATTGAGAAAACAATATCAAGATATCTATAAGTTGCTGATTTTTAAACTTTGTTTTATCAGTTTTTGCTTCATATACTTTAGAGGTCTGGATTTGGTGTTTGTTTTTGATGAACTATTCCTTTGATCACCACGGAATTACTATGGAATACCACTCCTGTCTTCCTCTCTGACAGTATTGCTACAGTCACCTCTTAGAATATGTGATCTCGTCTGTAGATAAAGGAAGTGAAAACATTATTTTTTCTTATTTTCCAACTTTTGTGTTTTAATCACACAATTTAGTATTTATAGTCCAAAATACTTTGTATTTTCTCTAGTGTATAATATTTTGAAAACTTTTTGCATTTGACTAAAATATCTTTTAAATGTAACTATACATTTACCATTTCTATTATTTTTCTATTCATCATTTAGATAGAATGACCCATCAGTTATTTTCTTCTGCTTGAATGTATTAACATCTTTTGCCATTTCCTGTATTACAGGGCAGATAAAAATTCGCTACATCTATATTTCTATCTTTGAGAAGGAGCGATGGCCACACATTTGGGGTCTTGGGGGACAAGAGTGCAGTGGTGAGCTTAGATCTCTGTTTTTTACTACTGTTTCATTTTCTTTTGGAGCTGCAGTTATGCATCCTCTTGTCTTGCAGCTCTCATGACGCTGTACGAGGAGTCTGTGATCTTTTCTTTTGCTTTATTCTAGCAAAATCTCCCTCTGTGCTATTAAGATGTTCTTTCCTAAGATTTTCTTTTAAATAATTTGATCCTGATTTTCTGTGATGTGTGTTTGCTCTGCTAGTATTTGACTGAAGTTCTTGAACTCAGTCTTGCAATTTAACTGTTACAGAAATGTAACAGTTAATATTTTATATTAATATTTAACTGTTATAGAAAATGTTTTTACTACACCCTTCTCCACTCTACGTTGAAATTCCAGCTACCTGTGTGGTAGTTCTTGGTGATATGTACACAGATTACTGAAATTTAAGTGATTGTTTTTTCTTGTCTATTTTCTGTATCTCATTTTGGAATTTTTGTGTTCCTATGAACTTTGCAGTCCCAAATAAACTGTTAATTCCATTTAATGAATTTATTTTCCATTTTGGATAGTGTATTTTTGACCTTTGAGAATTCAATTTTAGTCAGTTTTTCTTTTTGGCATGAGGATTGTACTCAGGGCATTTGCACTGAGTTACATTCCCAGACAATTTATTTCATTTTATTTATTTTATTTTATTTCATTTTGAGACAGGAGCTGGCTAATTTGTTAAATTGCCTGAAAGGGCTCAAAGTTGGAATTCTTGTGGGTCAGAGTCCCAGAGTGCTAAGATTACAGGTATGTGGCATCTGGTGTTGCTCAGCTTCCCAATTCTCTTTGACAAGTTCACATTTTCTGATTCCCTATGGGATGCACAGAGCGTAGTCATAAACTCTTCCTACCACTTTTGTCCTAATTTTACATTTATGCTACTTTTAACTTTGTTTCTATTGGTTGATTGCTTTCATTTTGGCCACTATTTTGCACTTCTTTTAACACTCTTACTATTTGTTAAAATTAGAGACACTGTAGTTTTATTGTGGGATCTCAGTTTTGCTTTAAACTTTGATAGAGTATTCCAGTGTGTTTCTCACAGAGTTGAGGCAGAGTAGCTTCTTGGCCATAGAGCCCCTTTCTGCAGTTTCTGCTCTCCACAGTGTGCCACTTGGGGTGTATTAGAGAAGCAGACACAGCACTAGGTACACAGACATCTCAGAAATTACCAGATCAGCCTAGGATGGTCACCACAGAGTTGAATGAGGAAGCGTGCAGAGATTGTCTGCACACTGGAGACTGAAGGGTCCAGTCCAGGGTCTGGAGCTCACTGCGGTGCTCACTGCAGTGTCCCTGCAAGTCCATGTCAGGAGGTCGATGGGTCTGTGACGGAAGTCTGAAGAGTCACACCAGAAGGCTGAGAGTCCCAGGAGGAAGCTTAACAGGCTGCACCTGAAGCCGGGGGATGATCAAGCTGAAGGTGAAGCCTGGAGCTCCTCTGAAGAACCAGCAATCAGTCGTTCCTCATTTCCCTTTTACTGTATGCCAGCTACCCATGTGGGTGGTGGGAGTAGGGGATGGGAGTTCCTTTACATCCACATCACCTCGGAGCCCTCCTCTTACACAGGCTGAGGATGTTTACAATATGAGGACCCTGGCCCTGCTGAGTCACTTAGTTAACCTTCACAAGTTGACACAATGTATGACCCATAACTCCTGGTTACCTAACTCCATGAACACTCAGTGGAAAATCTGAGGAATAACTTACTACAATATGTTTTATAATTGTTCTGTTAGTGGAGTGATGGTTAACTGATTGTGTCAAGTTGCATAATGAGTGTCCACCTGGATTGGAAAAGTATAGTTCTGGGAGAGGCTGAAGAGATTACTGAAGACAGAAGCCACATCCTGGATGAATGACTGTAAGCTTGTCACCTGAACAGAATAAAAAGGAAATGAAGGAAGGCCTCTTCTGTTCCTTCAGAGGAGATCTGGTCTTCACCTTCACCTTGGGTACTGTCTCCCGGATTCCAGTGCAGACCCTTCAGCCTCCTGACAGTAATGCCATGGATGCTAAGGGGAGCTCATGGTGTCCCCAAAAGTGAAATAGATGGACAGCCTAGAAACATTTCCTAGACTTAAATAATTGGGAAAAGTTTAAGGACAAATGAACAGAAATCTACTTCAAATCATAGTGGTAGGGAATCATGGCCTCCAACTGGTTCAGCATCTGAGCCAGTTTATAAACCCAGAACGGCCTGAATGAAGGGGCAGCTGGATCCCCTTGGGAAGGAACCTGCTGCACCGCCATGAATTCGTAAGGCGGTGTTTCTCCTATCTACCCCCATAGGGACCTGAGCCTCTGTCCGGGGAAACTGTACAATGGTGGAAAGGAAGTGATCAAGCATTTTGAGGAAAACCAGACACTGGTTGTGAACTAATGCTAATTTTATGGGATCCTAAGCATCATTGTGGCCCTCCAGTAAGAGAAGGGGGCTGTAGAGGCCAGGTGACCAATGGGGCTCTGGCAAAGGTCTGGCTCACAGAAAGGCCAGTAGCCATTTCCCCTGTTCCAGAAAGCATAGATTGGGTAGGTGCACTAGTATTTTGCAGAACCCTCATGTTGTTTCTCTGTCTGCCCTTGTGAAGACTACTATGGCTGGAAAGGCCACTCTCTTACTCTCTTTAACTTACACATTAAACTTGATCACAAATATGCATGAGAATGTCAGCATACATAGAGTTTTGCGCTATATGAAAATTCAAGCATCTGTGGGGGGTGGTGTAATGTATTCCCTGAAGATAGAAGAGTGCTACCGAAACTTTTTGAAACTTACTTTTAAATGTAAAGTGAGTTCAGAGCAATCTTTGCTCTAGGGCTACCTTGTTCCCGCCTCTAAGGCCATTTGGGGCTCCATCTGCTGCCCACTATTGGAAAGTCCTTCTGTTCTGCTTAAGGAAACACTGCGTCTGCCCAGCCCTTTGTGAGTGCACCAAGTGTTGGCCTCCTTTCCCATGGGTCAGTCATTTCTTTGGAACCTGGGGCGCCCTTTTGAACACTGCTAGTGTCTTGTTTTCTGGAGTTTTTTTTTTAGCCGTTCTTCCTCTTCATCTTTCCACCCTGGAAATTCTAGCTATTCTTGGAAATAGCTATTCTGGATACTCTTATTGCCGTCATTGCTCTTTGATTTCTCCCTTCAATGCAATAAAACTCTAGAGATTAAATCTTACTCAGAAAACTGCTCCTCAGAAATGCGTTGTAGGTTCTGCCTCATTTCTGTCTACTTGTACGTCTCTTCTGGGCAACTAGGAGCCTGGGGCTGAACACATGTTCCAAAAATCTTCTGTGATTTTTAGTTGTTTAAGGCAGGATGGTAAATCTGATATCTTGTGCTTGTCATGGCCTGAAATTACTTGTGCTCAATTTGAGTACAGTAAACATAATGAATCCCTTTTTTTAAAAAATTAGAAACAAGCCTATCTGAACAATGTTTCTTCTCATGTCTCTTATATTGTTTTATTTTTCAAAGGTACCTTTTATTATATTTAAGTCTCCAGTATCTATGACATATGTAATGAACATTCCCATACTCCTATTATTTGAACTCTCTTTCTTCAAAATTTTAATCAATACTTTAGTTATACATTCATGAATTAAGCATTTTCAAAAATCAACTTTCTCATTTTTACTGTTCTCATTTACATTTCAATTTTCTGTTTTCTTTATTGCTTCCTTCATTCTTCTTATTATAAGGTTTTTCATTTTGGTGCAAATGAGGGACAGGACAGCAATAAAAGAAGGCTTTATTGTGGGTGCAGGAGGGCTGCAGGAGAGGGCAAGTTCCCTCTGAAGTGCAAGGCCAGGAGACAGAGTTTTATTGAGCTGGGTTGGGTTGGGGTTTATATGGGAGGTCAAGGTGTCACAAACGCTGATTGGGGGAGTTTGCACACGTGGAAATGAAAGAGAAAGTTGAGGGTAGGGTAGGGGAAGAAGGAGGTGGAAGTGGGTTCTGGGGTGACATGTATTTTGAGCCCCGTGCCATGCTGTATGCCCACCATGATGACGTGGCCAAGTTTTGTAGAGGCTGGAGCCTGTCACTGATTTTTGTGTTTAGTTTGTTCTTTTTTAACTTTGTAAGGTAGAAACGTTGCTTTAGATCTTTCAATATTTGTAATGGAAATATTTACATTTAACAAGTTGCTATTAAGCAGCTCCTTTGCAGCACTGACACATGTGATATATTGTGTGGAACCTACAGCGTCAGCTGTCTGATGGATTCCTGAGAACGCCGAATTTCATGAAATTTTGGAAAATGTCATGAGTATTTTTTCAAATGGTGTTCTCCAACATGTTTCTTATTCCCTTCAAAACAGAAATTATCTGCCTAAATGTAAAACTGTTTATATCGTTCCAGATACCCAGTCTGTGTCTGTCTGTTGGTTTATATCCATGTGTTTTATTGTTTTGATTTCTATGTTATTTTAGTTGGTGAAGTGTTTGTTTCTTTATTGAAATAGGGAGTAAATCCTGCATGGTCTTTTTATTTTATTTTATTTTATTTTTTTGTCTTTGTGAGACTGGGTCTGGCTATGCAGTTCAGACTGGCCTTGAGCTCACTTTGTAACCCAGGCTGGTCTCGAACTCACAACAATCCTCCTGTCTCTGCCTCCTGAGTGCTGGGATTACAGGTGTGTACCACCACACCTGGCTTGTGCACGGTCTTTTTAAAATGGCACATATTGTATTTTCTTTTCTTTTTTTCTTTTTTTGTGGTACCAGGGATTGAACTCAGGAGCTTGCACTTGCCAGGCAAGTGCTTATTCCACTGAGCTATATCTCAGCCCCACATATTGTATTTTCAACTTATTTTTCCATTGTAATTTTCCATTTGATTCTAAGATTCCTTCTAGTTTCATTTCTTGTGACTGTAGCTTCTCTTCCATGTTTCAGGAAAGTTTTAATATGGAGCTCAGGTATTGGCCCACAGTTTGGGTCATCACGGAGCTGTTTACTGTTTTTGTTCAAGCTGTGTTATCTTGCTATTGTCTTTGTTGTTCAGTACTAGCACGTTTAGGTACATGTGTACACTTGGTGATTACTCTGGTTGGCCTTGTGCATCAGTTGGGGTCCACCAGAGAGGGGCCGTCCATGGAGGCATTAATCCAGCACAGGAACTAGTCCACGTGTTCCTCTTCCCCCCGATAGCTTTAGTTGTTACCTCTGGAAGTTTCCATCGTAAAAGAGGAATATAATTGCTATAGAAGAGGGAAATGTTTGTTTTACTTTCTTTTCCTGTCTGGAATACGCCTTTTCTGTTCTTACGTTGTTTATATTAGATTCTCACTCCCATTGTGTTCTTTTCGGTTACAATTACTTTTTACACATGTTTTATTTTCTGCCTGTTTTTCCTGAACTCTTTGGGTTTTATTTTTAAAGTCTTCATCATTACTTTTGCTGTTTTAGCTCTCTGACCTTTTATTTCTGTTGCATGTTATTGATTCATAATTTAATTTTATGCATTTAGTTTTTTAAAACTCATTGAAAAAATCACTTCATGAAATGTAATAATTGGTCTGGTAAAATTATCGGTTAGATAATTTCCCTGTTGTGTTTTTCCTTTTCTTATTTTTCTTTTCTATGTGGTAGATTTTTAAATATTGAACCTCATATGCACAATTGGGGTATTGCCAGGAATATAACTCAGCAGCGTGGTGCCTGCCTGGCGAGCACAAGACCCTGAGTGCAATTCCCGGTACTCATAGAACTGGATTATTTATCATTTTATGCTCATTACTCACCCCTTTAATTCATTTTACATTGACACTTTTGGTTAATTAAATATTAAAGTTTAATAGTGAAATGGTAGCCAAAAGACTACATCCAAATTAGCAAACAGGATTTTGAGAATAAAATTTATCTTACGGTCATCAGCCTATTTCCCACTTCAGACTGGGAACAAGAGTTAACAGTGTGGGTAGCTCACTTGCTGTTAGGAGTAGTTTTATCCATATATTGTCTGCGGCTGCATCAGAGCTGGATAACAGTAACAAAGACCATTCGTCCATTCATCCTACAGACTACATTAGCCACAATTTGGCCTCTTAAAGAAAAGTTTCCAGTCAGACAGTAAGCAAGTTTATTGTTTATATGATTGTTATGGTTTGTGTCTGCATGTCCCCCCAAATCTTCATGCAGTTATTCGTGGCTTTTAGAGTTTATGACTGATCCATGATCCAATGCTGGGATTATGGGTGTGAGAGGTGTACCCACCCTAGGGCAGATAGTTTGTATATGAAGGGAGAGAAAGAGGCTGCTGGCTACCATTCCTCTGATCATTCCTCCCTTCTTGCCCTTGTTGCTTTGCTGTGTACCACCACCATAAACTGTTACCCTCTGCCATGTGCCACTGTGTCTCAGAACCAGCCGAGTATGGACTGAAGCCTTCAAAAACTGTATGCTAAATAAACCTTTCCTTCCTTCATTTTGGATGTTGGGTATTTTGTCTCAGCAACAAGAAAAAAGTAACTAAGGCAATGATTTTACTAAATTTTAAAATTTAATTATTTTACATTTGTACTCAGTTTTTTCACTTTATAAAATGAATAGCATATCTAACCAATCTTTCTGTAATATTTTATTTCAAATTGCTGTATAGAGATTCACCTATATTAATGTGAACAATTTTAATTCTTAATTACTTATCACATTTAATTGATTTGTTATATAATATTCCACTGTGTGAATATTTCACAATTTATTAGTTCATTATCCTGTTGGAGAGGCTTAAACTTGTTTCTTGCTGTATGTGTTGTGAAAAGATCTACAGTTTAAGAGGTCACATGATTATTAACTAATTCTACTAGAATCTGGACACATTGAGAGTTTTTGTATTATCCAATTTTAATATATTATTTTTAGTATAATGAAAAGCCTTTAATAGTTAATTCACTAGAGTTTTAATACTCTATAAATTAAACTCTATAAAATGTTTAAACAATGATTTCTAGAAGTCTTAATAGATATTTTTGTGATATTTTTTCAAAAACTTAATTACAATAACTTTGAATTTATATATTCCTTCAGCTTTCTTTCCTGAAAAGTTACTTTAGCTTACTATGGATATAACTCTAATAAAATTAAGTTCATATGAAGAATTTTCATTTCTATATGGACTCACTATACTCACCATTTTCCTTTGTATTTATTTTGAAAAAGGTACAATATTTGAACTGATATTTAAAAATTTATTGAGGAAGCTTTTTTATAATTGCTATGCACAGTACAGATATCAAAATATACCTATTTGAGGGAAAATAAATTATAGCTTCCTAGAACCCAAGTAAGATTAGTAGAAGACATGGATTTAGAAGTTTGTTTTATTAACTAGAAAATATCTCAGTTATTAAAATTATTTGAAACTGTGAAGCATAATTCTGAAATCTCCTTACCACTGTTGACAACCATTTTGTCATGACTAGTAATTTATATAAACTACTATAAAACATAAAACTTAAGTTGCTGTGCAAACAAGATATTGAGTTATAATATGTTCAACCAAGCTATAGGCCTGTGCAATTTTCCCTGTGTATTTTATATTAAAATAAAGATTAATTGCTCATAAAATGTAATAAAAATCATAGTTTTCATATTGAGCTTCAGAAATTATAATTTGTGTATTAACTTAACGACCAGAAATAATTAAGTAAAGCTAGTTAAATCATAGGCGTGTTAGGGATTATGTTTTTGGTCTGGGTAGTCAAGATAAAAATCCTAAAATGCACAAGAGCTATTTTCAGCTATAGAATTTAACTAATCTTTTAGCCAAGGATTTCTGTCTTTACATTATTAAAAGTACTAAATCCTAATTTTTAAAGTTGTTCTTATATTTACACCTGTTCATGCATGGCTCTAACAAATTTTGTCTTATTATGACTATACATAGGCTAGAATCTAACAAGCTAAACAACCCAGTCCTTTCAAAATTTTCTTAGTACCTGTTTTCAGTACATGATTGCACTCACTGGGGGTATTGGTACATGTGCTTAGCACATCTCATGCCTTGCTCCTTTTGCCCTCCCCTTCCCTAACCTCTCTTGGCCCCTTTCCTTTTGCAAAATATCTTCATCTTTGTTTCCTGTTGTCCCTAAGTTTCTTTATTACATAGACCTGTGCCCTGGGAACATTAGCTAAATGTTACCGGTAGTGCTGTGCATCACACAGCTAAGTCTCACTTGAGGGCCACCTTCTCAAGAATGTGTCCTTAGGAAATATCATAGTTGTGAGAGCATCAAAGACTCTACTAATATTGATCTAAAATCATTGGGTGGTGTGATTTTATGAGATCACTGTTATATACAAGGTCCCTTATTGGTGCACAAAGATGCCTAAAATAATGCAATAATCATTGTAATTAACAATGGTTTAGGTTAAGTATACCTTGCTAACCATTTAGTCTCTCCTCACAAATATACAAATTTTGACAAAGTTAATCGGTCACTTCCTACTGACTCTTATCATGAACTCTTAATTCATTGAAATTAACTGTTAAAAGAATCTCAATGTGTTTTGGAATCTAAGTTGTTTCTTCAGAAAATCACAGGTCACTCTTTTTGTACTCTTACTACACCTTTTTTTCCTCATCTGCTGTACATATTTGAGTTAAATTCTCTGTGTTATATTTACTCTGTTTGCCAAGTTTACATTTGCTTTTCCATTTAAGTGCCAATCATGATCATTAATATCTGTTCTTTTATTCATACTTTTTTGCTAGGTGTAGAACCCAGAGCCTTCTGAATGTGGCAGCTATGCATGTAATTGTGGAGGATTTGGCTGAGGGATGACTGGGCAAACTCTGGAGCAAAAGCACACAGTCTCAGTGAGTAGGGAATGGTTAAACAAGAAGTTTAGATTAGTGAGGCCTGTTGTGTATGGCCGTTGTCCTGCGCACTTCCCCAAGAAAACTCCCTAGCTTTGAGACAGGCTCTTGCCCAAACTGCTTTTCTTCTGCTTTTTGTTTGTTATTCACTGATATTCTAAGTAAAAGCCTGAAGGTTCTTGTCTTCAGTGCTACTCCTGAGGTCTCCCTAGCCCCGGTTACTCTCTTTTGAAATAGCCACTCTGGACCCTTTTAGTGGTTGAACTAAGTCTTGTCTCCAAGAAAACTTTTTCATCCTTCATATCACCAGGAACAAATGGTGATTACATGTGAAAAAATTCTTGCTGCTTCAGATCGGCACGGAGGATCAGCCTGCCAAACCCTAGAAAAAGAACAAAGATGCATCCTGTTCTTCACCCTGTCGTGGGGACAGAAATGGCCGCCGCACAGCCCGGATGTTCGTGATGAAGTCACAGGCTGTGCTCACCGGCCCGAAGACCTTCTGGCTGTCCGCTCCCTGAATGAGCAGCGATTGTCTTTCCTTTTGCTCTTTTACTTTCATTTCTTCTGCTTTCCCTACAATATGTGTAAAAACTTGTGGAAAGAGCAAAAACTTGAAGCAATAGTTACAGTGTCTTGTGAAAAGCGTTGAAATCTACAGTTTCTGAACCTCAACTTTTTGACCTCTTAATTACTATCTATTGATAATGTCTTTGTTTCTCATCGGAGAGAAGTTTAAAGGTAAAAGACAGAACACGTGGAAGAAAAATCTGGATGCTTTCACTCCCATAAAACCTGTATATTGCTACCTAGAATCTTTACAGGGTTGCTACTGGATCTCTTCAAAAAGAAAAGGGCCCATTAAAAATCGCACTTCCTGCTCTTCCTCCTCATCCTGAAGCTCCTTTGCCACTTTGTCCACCTCCAGTTGAACTGGCCTCTTCAGGTTTTCAGTGCTCCATTTAAAAAATAAAGGAAAGAAAAAGAATGGAAAAATGTACACATCTGTCGCGTCTGTAGGAGAAGTCAGGGACTCCAACATGAACACTTGCCTTGTGCTCTTTTCAAAGAATTTAAAGAGAGCCCTTTTGATAGTGGTCTATGGACCCAATTTACAGAAGAAAATGTAAATTCAAAAGGACATAACTGTGAGACAACACCGAGGAGCTGGAGGGTCCTCATGAAAATAGTGCTCACTACTGTTCAGTTTAATGTATGGCTTCGGAAATACTGGGATGCCGCCACTGCTCAAGCCCTTGAAAATTTAAATGCAGGAGTTTCTATTAACATTGATACTGTGGGAGAAGTTGACTTTAAGATTCAGTCCTAGGTAAAATATTTCCATGCATTTAAATCATTTCTTTCTTCTTTTTCTTTTAACCTTTCTAGAGTGGTGAGAATTTGCCTGTGATCTGGCAACCCACTGGCAGACTGGTGGGGTGGCTGGATGTTTTTTTAAGTCCCTTATCTATGTTTTGCTTGATATGAGTCTCTTATTTGAGATTGATTTGGGCTTGAGGGTGTATGTCCCTCCCCTTTCTTCTAACTACCTGTGTTTTTAGTTGAATTTCTCTGAGTGTCTTTGAATGGGACTGCTCCCCTGTTCAGCCATGTTGTCTCTCTATATCCGTTATAAATTCTTGGACTACAATTGCAGGTTAATTTGCTTTTCTGCTGCTTTTAGTAAAGTTAAGGGTACCTTGTCAAGGCTTTTAACAGCTCTGTTGGCAGCTAGTCAAATTTAAAATGTAACAATCTGAGAACAAAGGAAAAAATAGAGAAGAAAGACACTGTAAAATCTAAGTGGCAGCTGCCATGTTTCTTATTAAAAAAATTTTTATTGTCAGGAGTAGGACAGACAAAAACTATGGAAGAAAGCTATAAGCGTAGAAATACGTTTTGATCTGAAATGATTTTGTAAGCTGAAGCTTTTGCCCTACCAGGGTAGGAAAAAGGAGAAAGACAGCATCAGGACTGGGAGGCTCAGGCATGTTGAAATGGGACTTTGTAGGATGCAGTTTATAGAAAGAGATGTTGGTTCTAATTAGTTAGAAGAGAAACATAAGCAAAGTTACATGTAAAGCAATATATTTTTGATGCAAGAAGATTTTTATAATAAAGTTAAGAAAAACAAATTTATGACAGAAGTGGAAGGTTTATTGAAAAAAGGTCGCTGGAAGATGTAGTTCGTAGAAAGAAATATTTATGTTTAGTTATTTTAAGCTTTGTTCTTGTTAGTTTGATTGAATACAAACAATTCCTTCTAAAAGATCTTTATTGCTCAAGGAAAATTAGGATCCAGGAACCTGACTGTCATCAGTCATTCCTTCCTAGGTCTCAACTCTCTTCTCCAATGTAACTGATGGTTTCAGGTGAACATTATACCTCCCATTTTTTAAATTAATGCTAAACATAAGGCTTTCTGCAGGACTAGTAGATACATCTAAAGTGACCAATAACAAACCACAGATAAAGCTGTCTCACTGGGCAGTTCCAACCTGACTTCCAGATTTTCAGTGATGTAAAACTGAGAAATATCTTTCCATACATGTAATTTCTAGGCATTATTTATACAGTAAATTTTTAAACTAAAGTATTTAGCTTCTCCCGTACTTTTTTTCCAACTATTTATGACAAAGTATACATGTCAATCTAACATAAGACAGACAGCTAAAAGATATAAACACTTTTTAAAGCTTATACTTATATAATTATGTGTCTATCATATATATGTTACAACACTTAAAGATGCTTAAGCACTGTACAGTCCAAACAATGACACATAAAATAAATTGAAGCACAGGTGCACTTTTTTAGATGACATTCTATTTAAGGATGAGCAATTTAAATGAAAGTTTATCCATGTCACTTTTAATATAAGGTTCCTATCATGATTTTTATGCTAATATGTTATGTTGCCTTTAATCACAAGTTTTCTGCATAAATGTTATAATTGTCAGTTAACATTTTTCAGAGATTCAACTTCTAAGACAACTGTGGTTGATGAAAATGAATACTTCCCAACCAACATTTCAATATTGTCCCTGACTCAGCTTGTGCTGTGGAGACTCTACAAGGGATTGAAACTGGCCAAATTCATAATGGAAATGATGGGACACTCTTTCACATGTTTGGGTGCTTACAGAATTTTTCTGTAAAGGACACTAAATGTCATTTACCCTCATATTTTTCTGTAATGAGCTTGCCCTCTCAAATTAATACAGATAATGGCCCTTCCTATACTTCTTGTTCTCTATAAATATTTTTCCAGTTCTTGCATTTTACACATTTCATGTGACAAGCCATTGTAGAGTGAGTCATTAGCTCTTCAAAACCTAATTATTAAAACAAAAAGGGGGGCTACATGGTGAAAAGAATCTAATTTAATTTAATAAGACTTTTAATTTTTAAAATTATGATTCAGAAAGTTCCACAGCAGTCAGTACAGAAAATCAACTCACAGCTCAAGTCGAACAACTGGTGCAAACCAGCCAAATTCCCTTAACTTTTGAAAACCTGTTTCTTGCAATGATCACATAAGTCACTTTGTACCTCCCAAATTGCAAAAGTGAAAATTTCCTTATTTTTCTGAGATTTCTGACATATATACCTCAAGTAAGTGACATAGTTTAATTGAGTTCATGTCCTTATTTCATGGTAAAAGAATTGCATTATACATTATCACTCATACCATTGATAGTAGCTATTGTATTCTTTTCCAGCCCTAATGATATATAATTTTAATATATCGCAGTTAAACATTATTATATTATGTTATTTAGACCAACAGTGAAAAAGATGTCTTTTAGTGAACTTAGGCCCTTGAGACAAAAGTTGGTTGGTTTGGTGAACACCAACAGGCACTTTGGACACTATCTTAGTTACTTTTCTCATTGCTGAGACAAAATACTCACCACCCAAAGTTAAAATGGGAAAGGTTTATTTAGCTTACAGTTTATAGAGGTTTCAGTTCATAATCAGCCTGCTGCAAGGCAGCGTGGCATATGGCAGAGGGGCAATAGTTCATGGTGGTGGAATACAGCAAATGCAGCAGAACACAGAGAAAAAGAGAAAAAGAGAAACACAGAGAGAGAGAAGGAGAGAGAGAGAGAGAAAAAGAGAGAGAGAGAGAGAGAATCTTTTTCTGTTCCTAATATTGTATGCAGGCTAAACACCTTAGAGTGGGTATAGCACCCACATCCTTAACCCCAGCACTAGAATATGAATCAAGCACTGACTCTAGATTCAGCCCCCTGCCTCAAAAAACCCTCCCACTATGACCACATGAGGCTTTAGGGAGGACATCCAGATGCAAACCATATCAGACAGACAGTTGGCTTAGTTGTGATACTGTCTATTTGCATTGCAGCTACCCCATTTAACCATTGAGAGTGCTCAGAGGAAGCCCAGCACCTTCTCTATGTTGCCACTCATACACATCTGGACAGAGATATTACTAGTCTACAAGATCAAGTGTAGCCCCAACTTCATAAATTTCAAGTGACCCTCACAGCATCACTTTGGATCACCTTAATGTTATTGCCTACAGGCTCAAGCCCTCAAATTGGTTTTCTGATCTCAACTTTCACATTTGAATTTTTCTTACTATTGGGATTATCTTTGTGTTGTTTCCTCTTACACTCTTCAAGCCCCTTTGTATGCTATGGTGCTGGACATCCTGTGCCAGGGCCATGGTGTCCTTCCTGCATCAAGCCCAATACCCATCTACACTGCTTCTCCCCCATCCCGATCTTATTAAACAACAAAAGGGAAAATATTGGGGACTTGACTGAGGAGTAAATAGTGAAATTGCAGGGTGAAAACACAGACTATGAAGAGTGAATCGTTGAAGCACACTGTCTCCGTGAAGAATGAATGGTTGAATGATAAGTTTAGGTCAGAGATGCACGGTGTTCCCAGCTGTTGCCTTTCTCTTTTTCTCAAGAAAATGGGCTACCCTCGAGATAGGTGCTTACCCAAACCATTTTTCTTCTGCTCACCTGTCTTACACTGATATTCTAAATAAAAGCATGGGAGTTCTTGGCTTTAGTGATACTCCTGGGAGTCTCCCTAACACTGCGCCCTCTCAGTGACTGAATTAAGTGTTGTCTGTGAGTAATCTTTTCATCCCTTATGCCATGACCATCGCACACTGTAACATGAAATGTAGTTATTTTAAGGAATTTTATAAAATTTGTTTTCTTAATATGGGCATTTCTCAAAAACTAAAAATAGAGCTACCATATAATCCAGCAATCCAGCACCAGGTACATACTCAAAGGAAATGAAATCTGCTCTCAAGGAAATGTCTGCACCCCTAAGTTTATTGTTTATTCGTAGCAGCCAAGAAATTAGAGGCCACCCCAATGTGTATCCAACGGTACAGAACACGGGGTATCTGTGCAGGGTGGAGCACTGCTGAGCCACAGAAGAATGGGAGAAGATAGGAAGCAGGGGAGTTGCTTTGGCGCCCCACAAAGCCTCTTGTGGCCATAGGTAGGGAGGTCCAATGGCGGTTGAGTTAGGGTGTGTGAATGTGGTTACGGGTGTGATACAGGGACTAGGGGCTAGATAATGGGTGCCCCATGCTGGGTATGGGTGGGGCCAACAACAGGTCTGTAGTCTGTCTGGGAGAAAAGGGGATGGGGACTACTCAAAGCTGCTTGCTGCTTACTGCCTCTGCCTTCCCCACCGTGATCAGTTGTACTGTAAGGGGCAGCGACTTTTAGCACATCATTTTAAGATAGACACGCCTCAGAATGTGTCTAGTGAAACATCCTGGAGGGATTGGAAAGAGTTAACTTTGCAGTCCTGACTTTGTCCTGGAATTCTTCTCCTTGCCTGAGCTGTTAAAGTATATATCATTGTGTCCAGACCCTGACATGGTCACATGGTGCAAGGAAAACAACTGGCCAGGCCTAAACATTCCAATCTATTACCATGGAAACCAAAAATGTATATAAGGTGAGAACAAAGGCAGCTAAGGGCCACATTCTCTGGTCGGGAATGGGGGGCAATGACTGGTCCAAATTGATCCTAAATTAAAATTAATTAAAACTCCATTTGTTCTGAATGAGTTCTTTGATCTCCTGTGGAGTTCGACCCGACTTTTGATTTCTGCCGTAAGAGTATCTCCTTCATGACGCCTCTTTGCCATGTCACCCTGCCTCGGAGCCAGCCCACTATGAAGTACAAACTGAGTCAAAGTAAACCTTTTCTCCCTTACATTTGGGTGTTACATATTTTTGCTTCATCAACAAGAAAAGTAAGGGCTGGGTGATGGCTCAGCAGCACAAAAGCCTGCCTGTCAAGCACATGGCCCTGAGTTTGATTCCCGGTATCAAAAAAACAAAAACACAAAACAAGAAAAGTAACTAAGGTAGGGAGGAGGAGAGAAGGTTTACTGAAGGGCTGTTAAATTACAGTTAGGAATAGGGAGTTTATTGTATAATAGGCTTTCTAAAGAAACATTTATATATTTTGTACTTCAAAAAGCCAAAGGAAAGGATCAGGACAGTATCATCATAAAGAAATGGTGTTTCTCACCTGAATGTTTCATAACCAATAATGTATCAAAACCTCACAGAGTACCCTATAAGTTTAAATATATTACCTGTTAAGTGCAGGTAAACATGGATTTCTCTTACTTTGGTTTACATGCTCACTAGGTCCAATTTTATAAATGAGCCTCATGGTCTTAGTCACTTTCTTGGTCCCTGAGCCACAATACTCAATATCTACAAATGAAAGGGGGAGAGGCCTATTTTGGCTTGTGGTTTTTAAACAGTTCAGTCCCTAGTCCACTGTCTCCAGCTCCAAATCAGCACAGTAGAAGGGCCTGGAAAGAGGACGGCTCATGATGGCCAGGAGGCCAAGGGCAGGGAACACCAGGGGAGATGGATGTGCATTTCCATAGCCCTAGTGGACTGTCCTAGCCAGGCGCACCTCCTCCAGCACACTCAGCTGCTGAAAGTTCGGTGACCCACAATGTGGCTAGTGCCGCATGGTCCATTCACTCCCAGACGAGTGTGGCTTTGGGAGGATTCCCCAGATCCAACCCAGAACACAGTTTTTTTCTTTATTACCTATGCAAACTTAATATTTAGAGAAATACTATTCTGGCAACAAAACTTTTAAATTCATTTCTTAGATTTGGGGCTTGAAATATTTCACTAAATTGTTTTGTACTTAAAATTCCAAAATTGATATATTTTCTACCTAATGAAAATATGAATGAATGCATTCAACTTTTTAATTATATACTAAACACTTTTACTTTCATAGGTATCCTACAATTTTTGATGGGCTGTATTTTTATTTTCATTTAGTTACAAGTATTTTAATAGTTTTTGATTTCTTCAATCTCCATGTCATTTGGCAGTAGGTTTATTCACTACATACATGAGGACTTTTCAGCCATCATTGTGTTACTCACTTCTAACTTAAGTCCAATTTTGGTCTGAGGGAAGACTCTATGTGATGAGTCCTATCCTTTCAAATGTTTAAGAGTATTTGTTATGGACCCAAATATGGTTTCTCTTGGCTGAAGTTCCATGCAGTCTTTGTGAACACCTATTCTTCTGCTGAAAACTATTGTTTGAATATTCTTTTCATATTAGTTAGATCAAGGTGAGGGAAGAGCCAGTTCTGGTCAGCTATAGGTTTATTAACTTCCTGTCTTATTGATCTATCAGTTACTTTACAGGAGCTGTGGAAGCTTCAGTTACAGTCATGGATCTGTCTTTTCGTTCTGACAGTTCTTTCAGTTGGTGTCCCTGCACACTGATGATGTGCACAAATTAGGAGTTTTAATGTCTTTTGAAAAACCGATCACCTTTCAAGAATCGCATTCTTCTAGTTACTCTCACTTTTGTTAGTTGATGTTAACATAGCACATCTTTTATCTCTTTATTTAAGATCACCTGAGATTGTGTATTCAAACTTGTTGATGGTATGTTGCTGATTCTTAGGGCTTTTCCTGCCCTTTGGCTGTGGGGAAGTTTTCAGGATTCCTGGAAGTAAACGTATGAAATGCTGGAGTGAACCTCAAACAGATGTATTAGAAAATTCTTATCCGATCCCACCTCTGCCTTTGGCAGTGAGTCACAGAGAAGATTAAAGTGTCCTCATCCTATCAACTTATAGTTCTACAGGCTTTTACTTCAGGTGAACTGGTGTCGGATGTCATCCTCTGTTCTTTATATCTCCAGATTTCTGGTGTGTGGTTTGTCTTAAGTTCTCTGATGTCTCCTAAATGAGTCATTAAATTTAAATTGGTGGAGCTTTTATCTTGGTATAAGGAAAGAGTAAAAACTTCAAAGTTCTTTGTATAACTGACTAAAATTAGAGTCATAAAATACACTATTTCTTTTCCTCCTCCTTTGATCAGCTTGTGGCTCAGCTATGATTAAAATTCTACTCTTGGTCTCCAAAATGGAAACTGTTAATATAGCATCTCACTAACAGAGCAGGTCTCACCTGATAACTTGTGGTGATACCTGACAAACTGTCATGGACAATCCCTGGGATAATCACAGTCGGCTCGCCTAGGTTCAATCTTGTCATTACAGCCATGGCTCAAAGTAAAAGTTGAACAGTGAATTTCAAAACTGTGCAAGGAACAGTAAGCCTGTGCCTCCACTGATCAATTTAGACCCAGTGCTAATATTTCCAAAAATTTGCACGAGGGAAGGACCTCCATAATTACTTCTAGGATTCAGGGCCTTTCGTTTCTTCTTTGTCCTTGCATCACCGTCCTTTGTAGTTACATTTTAGGTTCATTTATTTGCAATTTTTTGCACTGTCTGTGGACTATTTATGGTGAGCCAAAGCTGAATAATGTTTATGGTTCACATTCTAATGTTCCCATTCTATATTCAGTGTTTGGTACTCTACGACTAGGTAATTTGGATATGTTTCTTACTTTCTCTGTCATCAATTTCCATCCCCATTTTTGCACCAAGGGCTGTGATCCACCTCACACGATTGTCTTAAGGATTAGCTGAAACAACAGAGGAGAATAACTCAGTGAGTGCTGCTTCTGTGTTCTGTTTTTAGTAAAAGAAAATTCAAAGCATTGAGTTTATGTTTCATTTGATTATTCTCTTCTTTCTTCTTTATTCAAATAATTCTGTAAAGGACTATCTAGTGCATCCTGCATTTTTTTCTATGTGAGCCAATAATCATGGTAAAATACTTAATATGAATTAATTTTAGCTAAACAATTTCATATTTGTGTGGGAAAATTTCTCTCATATGGTTAGATTATGTATGTGGTATGATATAAATACAGCAAAAAATCGTATGATTGATAATATTGCAGACATTATTTCAATTTATTTCCATTTAAATAGTACACACACACACATGTATATATGTATATATAGTATTCTCTATGAGCTATTTGTTCAAAATTCCATATTAAATGTACACTGGAATCAGCTTGTTGTACCCTATGTAAAATAATGAAATATTTGAGGGCAGCTATGGTTCAAATAGTGAAGCATAACTGATCACAGCTAAGCTTCCCAGACACAGCCCAAGAGAATAGTACTCTTGTAACAAGCACTCATGCAAGATCTAAAGCTCTACCTCTACAGCCCAGGTGACTCTGAGAACACACAAAAGGTGAAATGACCAGGAATCGCATTGCCAGAAATGTTTCATTATCCTCACAGAATGGAATTTATAATGAGAGCAAAACTCAGAGCTCTGTGTGTTTTCTTATTATTAATATGAATGAGACAAGAAGAAAGGCAAATTTATCTTAGAAATACAGTACTGGGGCCATTAAATTATGTCTGAAACATTGTGTATGTAACTGTTGATATTTTGACTTTAAAAGTTCTGAAATCTTGTAGTTACTGCTACATTGCATTTTCCACTTAATTTTCTACTACCAATCATTCAGTTTATCCCATATCATTTTAGAAACTTGAAAACTCTACCAGTCAAATTCTTCACTGTTTTTCAGCCCACCCTTTATATCTTGAATTTCTAGTCTTACCCTAAAAAAGCCCTTATTTTTTGAAGAAATATATTTAAATCAAGCAAAAGCTATTGACTAATCTATTCTAAGTGTAGTTCAAATTCCCGTGGTATGGTTTCTCTTTTCTCTGATTCTATCATTATTTCTTCCACTATCTTCCCCAATCTTGACCCAGTTTTTTCCACGTGAGTATATATATTCTTCATAATATTTCTTGAATACTAAGTGTATAAAGCCAGCTTTATTTCTCTCCACATGTTTTAAAGCAAACTGATTAAAATCAGTAATCAACATAGTTTAATGTTTTATTCAAGACACATGTGAGAATAAAGTACTTGAACTTCAATCAAAATATAAAAATACTACATTTCATTGTATGTACTTTAAATTTTATACTTATTATTTTTCCTAAATTCCAAAACATTATCATTGTTTGCATTGAAATTGATGCTTCAAGTTCTCTACTCTACAATATACTGATGTAACATATTACCTTATTAATCATTTAATGGAGTTTAAGTAGACTGTCAGTTTTCTAGATATTACCCTTGGGGTTCTTATTTGCATTTTTAATTAAATGAAAGTTTTTTCTGATATCTGTAATTGAACTTCTTATAACCAAAGAGATTCACTTTTATTCAAGGTTACTTTTCCTGTAAGGACACGTTTGGTAAAATATCAGTAAAGTAGGCTTCGTTCTTGCTTAACTTCCTGATTGCTTTGTTTTTATTGTTAAAAAATGATATTACCATGATCTGTCAATGCTTTTTCTGCAGTAAATTATACAACTGCCAATGTTTATGAAGTATTAATGGAAGTGACATCATAATAAATACAATGCAGGTGCAAAGAATTGATGCATATAAACATACATTAAAGATAATGTTAAGTATTTGTGTTGATAGCTGATAGCCATGATGGAAAATATCCTTGTTTGACATTTTTCCTTCACAAAACTGTCTCAAGATATTTTTAAGATACTGGTAAGTCCTTCTAGAGACATATTAAGATGATTAAAACATTTTAAAATATCATTCACAACAGCATCAAGAAAAATTAAATACTTAGGAATGAACCTAAGCAAGGAAGTAAAAGACCTCTGTAATGAAAACTACAGTACCCTGAAAAAGGGAAGGCATCCCCTGTTCCTGGATGGGCAGAACCAATACTGTCAGGATGGCCAGATGATCAGAAGTGATACCAGGGTTCCCTGAAAATAAGAAAATAATTAGCTTTGAATACTAGAAACAAAAAAATACAGGCCCCAGTCAGCCTATTTTTCTGTACAATAAGTTATTCATTTGGTCATATTTAAAAAGTGATCTTTTAAAAGACTCTTAAAAATGTATGTTTAGCAACTGTAATTCCTTAAGATTCATTTTTCCTCAGTAATTAAAAAGTTAATGACAACAGCAGATAACATGAGAGACTATCTTGATAAAATGCCAAATCTTTTATTTCTAGGCTGGTTCTTAGAAATTTTACTCAGAGTAGATCAATATTTTAAGAAAAATTTATTTCCTTAAACATAGTGAAATAGATTTTGTTTCATATCAGTGCATTAAATTTTGACTCTTAGAAAAACTCTTCAGGAATTTTCTTAGGTTTAGTCAACTTATCCACACAGACAATTTTCTTCCACAAGAGTCATAAATCTGCCACTTGTTCTGCTCCTCTGTGACTCAGCTAAATGTTTTGGCTTTGCCTCTATTCTCCATTTTAATTCAGGACAAAACCTTGTTTTGTCAAATCAAATTCTTTCTCATGTTCACACATAATTTTTTCATATCTTTCTTTTCTTCTGGTTTCTGTCTGTCTTATTTACTCCCTTAAAATTACATTTGAAACAAACTGTTTAAATTTTTCAAATATAGAATAAATTATTCTGTTCCCCACTAACATATCTTGCTTTCCAAATATTTTTATAAAAAGAGCTAAAATTCCTTTTGTATTTTTGTATGTTAAATAGCACACATGAGTTAGAGTTTTAGCTCATAGTAACCTTATTTTAAGTGAGGACTCAGGAAGAAGGCAGTTTGGGGCCATTTTACCACCTGTGAACCATTTATACAAACATATTTACTAGGCCTGAATGTATTGTCCTGTATACTTTTTAAGAAGCCAAAAGTATCTGAGTTTGTATTCAGTAGTCTAAGCAAACCAATTTGCTCAAAAATGACTCAGATGGTTTAGCCCTATCAGACATATTTATAAATGTATGCATGTATAAACACTCACCCTATTCATATTAGTGATCTTAAGCAGCTATCCCTAGATTGTCCGTATATCACATGATATCACTTGAGTATACTTATCACTTAAGTTATTTCTTTGTGTAGGAAACCTTTACAAGTCACCATACATGAAACACAGAGAGCAATTCTCTTTGCATCTTAAATACTGAACAGAGATAAATATCATCCTGAGTGGCCATCAACCCAGACAAAAATATGTGCTAGCAATTCCAAAGGTATCTTTATTTTAATCAGTAGATATTTAATCTAGCTTATTTGTCAAATATTTAACTAAGTTATGGGAACTAAGATGTATCTGGGCTTATTTAAGTTATAATGTATGTGAATGATCACTTACATGTAAGTCAGTTTAAATGGAGGTCCTTGGAGAAGTCTTTCCTTAGCTATGTCATCTATCTGTCTATCTATTTAATCTAGATATATAGACACACAGTCATTTTAAGCATTTAAAGGTAGATATATAGAGGTAGATATACATACCCAAAAGCAGCACACAGAAACACGTGTACAGAAACAACTGTAAAATCATAAAATGGAATAATGATGTAATGTACTTATTGGTTTATCTAAATAAAGTCAGATCAGAATATATTAATGACACAATGAAGCAAATTAGGGTTGAATATATGATTAAAATATTTTGCGTAGGGTTTTGTTTTCAGAATGATTCTTCTGTCTTTCTCCTTTGGCTGCCTTTGAGTTCAAATTGCTTTATGAATTAGATTGAATTCCAGGGAGGACTAGATGAAATAATAAAATTTGAGCAACATTGAATAATAAAATTATCTTAATAAGGACAGAAAAGGAAAGAAAAGATCAGTAGTGTGCCAAAAGCCCTTAACTACTAATTTGTATATATTCTAGATATTAGTCTTCTGTCTGAGGAATAGGTGGCAACATTTTCCCAGTTTTGTAGGTTTTCTTTTCACACTTTAGGTTGTTTCTTTTGCTGTGCACAAGCTTTGTAAGTTGGTATGATCTCATTTGTTAATTCTTGGAACCATTTTCTGTGCAACCAGCATTCTTTTTAGAAAGTCTTTGCCTACTCCTATAACATCAAGAGTTTTACCTACTTTATCTTCCACAAGCTTAATAGTTTCTGTTTTAACATTTAGTTCTTTGATCCATTTTGATTTTTCTTTAATACAGATAGAGATCCTGATTGAATCTTCTCCATGTGGAGAGCCAATTTTCCCAGCACCAATTATTAGAGAGGCTCTCTTTCCTGCAGTACATGTTTTCAGCCAGTTTGTCAAAGCTGAAATAGGTGAATGTGCCTGAGGTTGTTTCTACCTCTTCTCTTCTCTTCCATTGATCTTCATGTCTGCTTTTGTGCTGGTACCATGCTGCTTTTATCTCTGTAACTTTTAATTATTTTTATTAAATTTTTTGTATAATTTACATATACAAAATGATCATATTCATTATAGGGTATTTGTACTTGTATATTATATACCTTGATTCCTCTTTTCTCCAGTTTCCTCCCCCTGAACTGCTTTATAGAGCAGCCACCAAGCAGAAGAATAAGGAGGTAAAATCCTCCACATTATGCTAGTCATCACCATGGTAACGACTGGCTAGGGGTTATTTTCCAGATAAGCCTGATATTCGGGGAAACACTATATATATATGCTCAATGAAATTCCAACCAAAATACCAAAGCATTCTTTACAGAAGTAAGAAAAACCCCAAGATTTATATAGAGCCAGAGGAGGCCCACAGTAGCAAAAGCAATCATGAGCAAAAATAAATAAATAAACGAATGAATAAGCAGAAGCATCACAATCAATAGGTTTATATTACAAAGCTACACTGGTAAAAACAGGATGGCATCAAAACAGACAAGTGGATCAATGGAACAGAATACAGGATGAAGAGATTACACTAGGCACATAATACCTTCTGATCTTTGACAAAGGGGCCATAAACATATGCTTGAGGAGAGATGGACTATTTAACAAATGGTACTGGGAAAGCTGGTTAACCTAACTTAGGAGATGAAAGACCCCTGTCATGAAAATACAGTACTCTGTAAAAGGACATAGAGTAGGACATCAGAAAGTGGGAGGAAATCTCTGCTTCTGGATAGGCAGAATCTGTACTGTCAAAATGGCATAATAATAAAAAAGGACACAGGGAGAAGTATGCAAAATATTGAATCTAGACCAACATGTACCACCATGAGCCAAAATAAGATGAAACTGGGTCAAAGACAGAGATACTAAAGCAGGAACAATTTGCTAGAAGATAAAATACGTAAAACTCTTAAAGACATAACATAGGAAGGACTTTCTAAATAAGATCCCATTATACAGGAAATACCATGAAATATCAACAAATAAGATTATATTAAATTGAAAAGCTGCATACAATGGGAAACAGTCAACAGTATGAGGAAAGGGAAAAAGAAACAGACTGGGAAGTATTTTTGGCCAGCTACTTTTCTGACAGAGGCATACCATTTAGAATCTACAAAGAAATTTTTTAAAATTACCCTCCCTAAAATTAAAGACTCCATCAAAAAACAGGGAAATTGAAATGAATAGAAATTCCTCAAAAGAAGAAGAAATACACAGAAAACCTTGTCGTAGTTGAACACCAGTGATCTATAAATTAAAAGAACATTGTGATCCCAACTTACTCCACAAGGAGTGGCTATGAGCAAAAGAACAATAAATTCTGGTGAGGCTGCAGGGGGCCGAGAGGCACAGTTCCTCTTTCCATTCTTACTGGAATGTCAGCTGGTACATCCAACTATGGAAATCAGTATGGACACTGCTCAAGAGACTAATGCTAGAAATTCCATTCCTCTGCTTAGTATTTTCTCAAAAGAGCTAAAGACATCATACTACAGCAATCCATGCATATCCATGTTGACAGCAGCACGGCCCATGATGGTGAATGCTTGAAGCAGTCTGCAATGCCTCCAGCAGACAATCAGACAGACACAACACAGACTTGAACATAACGGATTCCTACCCTGCCATAGACAAGGATAAATTTGATTCATTTGTTGGAAAGTACGTGTACATTAAGATCATACTGTTAAATGAAATAAATCAGACATACAAACTTAAATATCACATAACTTCTCTTATATGAGAAGTCCAAAGTATAATTGAAAAAGTAAAATATAGGCAATAAGAAACAGGGAAATGAATTAAATTATTTTAAGTATATGTACCTACCCCCTAAGATAAATATAAATATGCAGTGCAAACATGTACCAATAAAATTTGTTTAAAGTGTCATTCAAATGTAATAATTTCAGACCTTATGTTTTAATGCACATGCATAATCCCCTCACATAACTTTCCTGAGAAACTGAGAAGCTAAAAAGGTAGGCAGTAGACATATCTGCTCAAAGCATTCAGAGAACTGCAGTGTCCCGGAAAATATTTGGAGACCAACTACTCCTCCCTGGCAGTGTAACAGATATTCCCTCTATGCCTTCCTTCAGATAATGAGAATTGTTTTCAAGTAGAAAAATGCCAGGAAAGTACAGTGGGTTTGCATGGTTCTGCTTCAGAAGAAACATTACTAAGAAGTTGCTTTTGGTGTAAGTTTTAGCTTTGACCTCTATAGCTGACTAAGCAATGAATTGCTCAGCATATGTCCACTGGAAGCAACTCCCTTCCAGTTGCTTCTTTTTGTTCGAGAAACCTAAGCAATTAGGGTTAGAAAAACAGAAGTTAATGGTTTAGCCTCCCTGAGGAATTTGTTGAATGGGCAGTTTTATTGTCTGGGAGTAGCTGCTGATCCTTTGCAAACTTGCTTCACAGATGGACACATGTATTACCACAGGGATTTTACAGGGATTGATACTCTGGTACTGAAACTCTAGGGCTTGGCCTGGGTTCATGATGTCTGATCCAAATAGCAAGAGCAGATTTTCAATCCCCATCTATCCTGGGTATACAGGATTGATGCTTCACTCTTATTTTTCTACTGTCTAGTGAAAGGCAACACAAACCAGAAAACATGGTGTGTGTGTGCATGTGTGTGTGTGTGCATGTGTGTGTGTTCACATGTGTCCTGGAGCAAGGATGCAGAGTAAGGAAGCTCTATAAAGTAGAGAAAAATAATATAAGAATAAACTAGAAAACTGTATTTGAAACTCTTTAGCTGAAATAGCAATGTTTAGTTGAGTATTACTGGGGAGATTACAAAATAGATTAGAGTAACATAAGAGAAAATTTATATCTATCTTATTTGATGTAATAGAAATGGTTTTGAAAGCTCAATGTTCAGATTTTGAATATTTAAAGAATAAGTTGACCTACATCATTCATTATGGGTAATTTTTAAAAAAACATTATGATATTTAAAGAAATTTCCTTCCTTCTACTTGTGGAAAGTGTAAATATTAGGCTGAATACTTCACTGCATTTTTTATGTATTGGATTGTATGATTTCTTGCAAAGTACAAAGTCTGACTATAAAACGTGAGGAGTAAGGTGGTTGAAGCTCAGCCATAAAGGAAAGGCAGATCGGTGTGAGGAACTCGGGAGGAGAGCGCCAGGAGACAATAAAAGTCCGACAGATGGAGACTTAATGAGCCACCAGAGGCTGGAAGCCATGAACGTGTGCCAGGACCCCCGCTACAATTGTGGGTTTCTTCAAAAGCCCTTTGCAGTGAAAGGAGAAGGCAGACAGTGAAATTTAACTTGGTTCAGAATCAAAAAGACAGAAAAAGATAGACAAAAGAAATAAAAAAGATAGACACTTGGTTTCTCTGTGAAGCTGAAACCAAGATTTTATCAACTATGCTCTTTCCAAGAAGAAACAAGAATAAATCTGTTCTGCCCTAAAATCTGGAGATGCTAAATAGGACACCAGACTGTCAGAAAAAAATTATGCCTGGCACATCTTTTCAAAAGGGTGTATGTAGATTCTCTTGTAATTCTAAGTTGTGTAAGCATGGGAGAAGTTCTGAGAAAATCTTGAAGATTTATTCATTTTAAAAACTTGTCTTTTAAAATGAATAAATCTTCAAGATTTTCTCAGAACTTCAAACTTTTCTTTTTTTTTTTTTTTTTTTTTTGGCGGTACTAGGGATCAAACTCAGGACCCTGTGCTTGCAAGGCAGGCTCTTATTCCACTGAGCTATCTCCCCAGCCCCATAAGTGAAATAAATCAGCGATACATGTGCAGGCAACGTATTGTATCACTGGTGTAAGAACCCGAGCGTGGGAATATAAACTAAGAGTCATGAAGGAAATCTGTTCTAAAACAAAGAACAGATGGGACGAGGGAAAGGAGAAAAGAAAGAGACAAAAACGTATATATGCATATATGAATATACATATAAGCAGGAGGGCTAACATGGTTCTACTATTGTATTATATCACTTAATGCTAAGGAATAATCGATGATGGGTTATTTGATCAATCTTGCATGTCTGTATGTGTTATCCTGAACACACACTTCGAAGATATCAATATGCAAAGCAGCAACTATTGGTGGTTTTTTTTTGTTGTTGTTGTTTGCCTGTTTTGTTTTTTGTCTTTGGATTTTTGGTTTTTGTATTTTTTCTGTTGTTGAGAAGATTAATTGTATGACTAAATTTGCGTGTCTGTATATGGGTTCATATATTTACACTTCGAAGATATCAATGGATAAAGCAATGACCACTGTTGGGACCATGTCACCTTGTCCGTAGATTAGTTGTGACTGTACTGTTTTTTGTGCTAACTGGTGTCTGTTTGTTCGTATGTTTTTGTACTTTTATTTTTTTTAAATAAAATAAAAAGAAAATAAAAACTTGTCTTGAAGCTTATTTTTGTGCAATAAGGGTACTGAATTCACTCTGATAGGTAACTGCTGCCCAGCTGAGCCACATTTCCAAGCTCCAGAAGGTTTTATTGGGTTCCATCAATCATTTAAACTTAAGATGATTTCTTCTCTACTAACTAATCTCTTCAAATTCATTATTCCCTGGAACAATTTTGGTAATCTGTGCTTCTCAAGAAATATTCCAATTATTTTCAGTACCCGAATTTCTTATTGTCAAATGTATGCACACAAAAAATGTATGTGTGTGTATTTATACATAAATTACATTTATATATATATATATATGAATGTATTCAACTAAATTCTACATTTTCTACTGAAGTATAAAGTGTTAAAAGTAAGCTTCAGCTATATGATAGGAGAAACCTCTTAAAATCAAGCAACAGAAAAAGTCTGTGGGAAGGAGCCTGTTAAATGTAAAATTAGGTGCTGTTTATTACACTTGCTCTCAGTACCACGCATTCTAATCTTCCCCTGAAGATTGGTGACTGGCATGCTGAGAAACCTGGGAATATTTCCTCTCCATACAGGATAAATGGCACCAGATTTGGTGTCATCTTGTGTTATTGCTTTGTATAACTGATGCACTGATTCAAAATTTCACTGTTTAACATCATCCTTGACTTCATGCGATTCTTTATCCCTGGCTTTTGTTTTCTGTGTATCTTCTTGGCATCTCTTGGCTCATATATCTCAATCTAGTTCAATGTGGAAAACTGCTGTAGATTCTTCAGGGGAACTCAGTGTTTAAGCACAATTGGAAGTGGAGGTGGGCGGAAGCCTAGGAATCACCACTTGCTGATTCCAAGATCATGTGGCCCTCGTGCAGTGGGGAATACAGGAAACTGCCCACAGTGGAAGTGGGCTCAGCACCACAAATAACCACGGTTTTTATAATCTGCCTGACAGACATCAGGATGTGAGGAAGCTAGACCTGCCACATTCAAAATTCAGTGCACTGCTTCTCCTTTGCTAAAACTGTACTGTACCAGAAGCCCAAGTCCAGGAGCACATGAGCAGTGTGTTTCACACTTCTGGTCTCTGCTACTCCAGGCAGAAATGGCCCAGATGGAAGTGCTCAAAATGAGCAATACTGAATGTGTCTTTCATTCCTATATTCAACTTTTATTTTTCATGTCGTTTAAGATGTGTCTTGGAAATGTAGTTGATGCTACTTAACCTCAGTCTGACTGCATTAGTTTCTATTAGGAAAATTCTCTTTTGATGTTTGCAGCAGAATGATAATGGAAGCATTTGTGTTACATTTCATATTTGAATGGATACACTGATTTCTCCACCCCTGTACCTTATTATTGGTGACAGAATCAATTTTATTCTTCCAATCCGTCTCTCCTATCCTTTATTTATTTATTTATTTATTTATTTATTTAGGCAGTACTGAGGATCAAACTCAGGACCCTGCGCTTGCTAGGCAGGCGCTTATTCCACTGAGTTATATCCCCAGCCCTCTCCTATCCTTTAATACGAAACTGAGACACTGTCTCCCTTCCTCAATTCTGCAACAAGCACACAGCTCCTTTTACAAAGATGCACCCTTGAGAATGTGATTTTTTTCTCACTTTCCATATCTACATGAGAATTGTAGAAAATTTTAAATTACTATTATCCATATATATTTTACTTCCTCTTCTACTTTTTTTCACCAGTATGTCTTTACCTCTGATTCTGTTTTGCCAAGACAGTGAAGCACTTTTAGTCCCCAGTCTGTGTTTAGCACTTATAGTAATCTTTCCTAGTATTACCCACTAATCATGTAGATGGAATGATAGATTCTACTTAAAATCTCTCGCTGGGTACTTATGTGACCCATATTTCAGGAGCACATCATGGTTCACATCAGTTTCCTAACATTTCAACAGACTGATTTCAGCATCCAACCCTCTTCACTCTTTCTGTGCTGTGTACTTAATTTAAAATGGAAATTTTTAAAATAGCTCATCATTAAGAGACAAATTCAGCCAATTCTTATTTAGTATATTGATGCAAGAAGTAAACATACATTGGGTATACAAAAGAAGACAGCTGGAAGGAAAGACCTGTCAGTCTAATGGAAATTGCTTAATAAATGTTGCTTCCATGACATAAAGGTCTAATGCATGACTCACAAATGGTGAATTGGATACCGCATAATTTTGTTTTAAGAATATTACTAATACTTTCTAAATTGTATAAATTTTAAAACAATATTTTAATTAATTTCCTTAGCTTTCTTTATACATTGTGGTTGTGGAGGTGGTTTCAGCTTGATTCGCTTTGAGATCCACCCCAGGGACTGGTGGGTGAGGCCTCTAGGTGCAGCTGGCCAGGTCCTGGTGACCTGGCCTGGTGGCCTAAGTCTGGCCCCTTGCTCCTTCCCTCTGAACTCTTCCTCTGCTCTGCTTTCTGGCTGACATAAACTAAGCAGCTTTGTTCTACTATGACCGTCCACCATCCTGGTTCTACATAGGGAGCGAGCCATGGACTGAGTTCCCTGAAGTCACGAGCTAAATTAAGGCTTTCCCCTTTTAAAATGCAGTGCTGGTTATTACATGACAGGAAAGCTGACAAATGCATCACTCCTCGATCTTCTCTGTCTTCTGATTCTGTTAGCATTACTATTGCTTAGTTATGGCACTCCCAGGGAAAATGATGGCAGTAACATTCAGTTGCCAATATTAATATATATGTATAATTTCATAGTTCAATAGTTACTAAATATTAAATGCTTTAAAAATATCTTACATACTGTGAAATAGAAGTGTACTATGAAATATAAATTTAAACATGCATTATAATTACATATAAATTAATAGTATGAAAATATAGGAGATATAAATCCAATGTAAGTGAAGAATATTTCATTAACCATAAAAATTAAAATGAAAAAATATGTGATCTTGTGCTATTTGGATGTAAGTTGTCATTTCTGAAAATTTGTAATCATCAATTTAATAATTGTCTTACTCAGGTCTGGATGACAGTTTGAATAATATTCCAGCTGCTGAAAGGCTTTTTTTTTAACTCTACATGAACAGTGAAGAAGTTGTAGTGTGAGTCTATGTGCCTCTGATTCCTTCACTTTCAAGCAATCCCATCTTTTGTTTGATAGTTTTGAGATCTTCAGATTCACTAAATATAGATGAACTTTTCAAAACAGAATTAATTGTAATATTTAATAACAATTCTAATTTTCACTTAGAAATACTTGCCCTGGAATTCTTGTGATACATATCTATGTACTGTCCTTGTAAAAATTCTAAGATTATACAGTGATGAATATTTCCTTGATATAGAATTTTAATGTAACTTCTCAAATATTACAATTTTATATTTCATATATTTTAAAAATATATACTTAGTGAAATCGTACTACAGTGAAGGTGTTCTATAAAGTGATGTGGAAATTGCATCAGATTTGCTTTTCTAAATCTGGTATTGCAGTCACAACTGTGATCATTACTATTTTTATATTTATCTATTCATCCATATGTTAAATATTGTTGCCCAAGAACAGGAAGAAGTAGATAAAGTTTGAGCTCAAGTGGTTTTATAAAGAGAAGAAAGCATCCAGCATTCCATTTAGAACAGAATGGTAAAAAAAGCAGGACGAAGCGTCACTAGAATAAACTCTGACAATCTCATCTAACTCTGTATCATGTCCGAACCACTCTTCTTACTTTTTAAATATAAATATAGGGGCCATACATTTTTAACTGCTATAATTTGATGTTTCTTAAATTCATATGGTAAACCGGCCCTGAAATCAGGTGAGGGGGACCAGGAGAGTAATACGCATGCAGTCCACACATCACGGTACTATGTGTTCCGTCTCACAGACAGCCACACTCAGACACAAACACACAGCCAGACCCACGCTGCGCAAGCTACGGGGAAACCTCTTACACGCTGATGCACTCACGGTACCACTCCCGTGCCCTTAGCTGTCCCTCCGCTGGAGAGGGCCACCTGACACATTTCTGGGTATGATGTACAGGTGGAGATCACGTTATTATTTCTGACTTGGTTTATTTTAGTAGAAGGCAAACTCTGCTACACTACTAGACTTCTCCAGTGTACAAGGTCTATGTCACAGCTACTTCCTAGTTTCTCATTCAGTTCTGTCTGCCCTCACAAGGAAAACAGGTATTGTAAATAAAATATGCTCAGTAATGACAGTAGCTATATTGAGGGCAAAGGGAAAAACGCACAAGAAACAATGAGAGAAAAAGGGCAATTGATGTGGATCTGACTGAAAACTGAAAAGTCAAAGCATAAGTTGTTCTCTGCATTGATAAAATTGTTTAAATTGTAGTATTAGAGAGTAAAGTCAAGAGTACCAAAGCTGAGCATTTCGTTGGAAAAGAAAATTTATGAGTGGAATATGCTAAAAATTAATCATCTGCAGAGAATCAAGAAGAAGAAATCCCAAAGACAACTTGATGGATGTCTGGCTTTGTAGAGTAGGATGTGCATTAGAAATACAGGCTTAGAATGATGGTAGGTGAAGGCACACAACTGCGCGGGTGCCAGATAAAGGCTGTGCAGGGGAGGAACGACGTGCGAGAGAATGCGGTGTAGGAAAGAATCCGAGCCAGCAATGACGGCTGTGTAGCCACAGCATACAGTGAGTGCCATGGAAAACAAGAAGCTAAAATGTCCTCGGGGCGGAAGGAAACGACTAAGATGGAGTGCACTCTCCACTGGGAGCAGGAGCGGACCTAACAGAGAACCTTGGCGAGCCCCTCACTGGAGGGCTCTGAGGGCAGAGGAATCTGCCAAGCCCTGCAGGTTTGGGTGGAAAATGGAAGATAATGGAGACAGAAGCTCTTTTGAAATGTTAATTACTGAGATGACTGGGTGTAGGGAAAGCTATACAGTCAAAGCCAGGATTTAGGTTTGGGTGGCTGCTCCTTCACTTTTAAGTGTTAAAGGAACGCAGTTAAATGTAAATGGGGACAAGATGGAAAGAGAAAAAGACACTGTTGTGGAGACAAGACTGACTAAAAGCTATGCATGTGTTAGAACATTATCCTAGACCAGAGGGAAAGTTAAACTAACCAGAGCAGCAAAGCTGGGGAACTGAGATTTGGACAGGAAGTGTCACGTGTTCACCAAAAGGGAGGAAGAAGAATAGGTAGACATGGCACAGCCCGTATGTATAAAGTGCCTTCTGCAAAGGGCCTCAATGTCTCTCTCAACGCAAGGAAGAAATAACCTCTGTGAAGTGTGAATGGAAGAGCTGGAGGTTCCAAATTTTGCAGCTTCGAAAGAGTTTTGAGATGATGGCACTGTCTGCTGAAACACAGATCACTCGCTTGTATCATTCAGATTCTGTAGGAAATGGCAAACTTTTACTCTAGATAAGCGGACAGCACTCTCAGTGTGAGGACTTGCTGCAGGTACACTCAGTAAACCAGCCTTGATTGAGAACAGAGACTTAAGTCAAGGCCATCGAAATGTTTAACTTTGGCAAAATTTGTCAAATAGGCATGTTGTATAACGGATTATCTACTGCACGTTTTCACTGCACTAAACTTGTTCCTTCCTCTATTGGATTTCCTTTTTGCACTGTATTTGATGCTATCACACTTCCCACGGTGCGTTAGGTATATTCCTTTACGTCCTAGTTCACCTGATAAGTAGGAAGACATCTCAGGTGTATTTCTAGTTCCAGTGTCCAACACATTGCTTGCATTATCTGCTCACTGCTGGTTCGAAATTGACAACCAGAAAGCAATAGTCCTTGGATTTTATCGGATTGCTCATCAAGTAATACTCTCCTGACCTGGGCTGCTGTTCAGAGCAGATACCTGGGGTGACTTTATAGGGTGCATCAAAATGGAATCACTTATGTACTAAACATTAGATACTCTACTCATTCAAATATATAAAATGCAACACTCTGCTGTCCAATACATTAGTTACTAGCAAAAATTTGCTGTTGAGTACTTGAAATATAGCTAGCTCCAACTGAGATGTACTTTAATAACAAAATATGACAGTTTTTATAAGATTAATATAGAATGTCATGTCCATATAATGTATTATACTGATTTCACATTAAAATGAAAATATTTACATATGCTGAATTGAATAAAATATATTACTAAGCAATTTCATTGTCTTCTTTTAACACTCTTTTTAATGTAGAGCCCATAAAGTTGAAAATTATAAAAGTTGTTCCCATTTAGGGCTCACCACGCTCCTACTGGGTAGTGTTGATACAGAAAAACAAAACCAAACTTACTGACTGTTATTAGTCCTTCAGTGCTGGTGTTAAAGCTCTACAATCCTGGGTGATCCCATTGCCAGTGTCACTGGGCAGGTTCCATGCTCTCTGCTTAATGCACCATAGAATACATTCTCATTTGACATAAAATTTATTGAAATAATTGCCAGAATCGTAGTGAATACCACTGTCCAGTTATTTAGTAATGTGCTGAGTTCATGTTATTTTGAAATTAATTCTTTATATGTTTTCTATAATCCAATGTCATCACTGTGATCCTACAACTCATGGAATTTCAAACTGCAATCTACAGGCAATGCTGAGACCAATATGCAAACTGTTCATTTTTGCTCTGAGTAATAAATAAAATATCTTGTACAATAGTTAAATTTTCAAATATATGTCTCAAAATTCTGTGGTGAGTTTCTGTATTAAACGTCCACTTATAAATTGTATCCATAAATAGTAACAAGGGGTGACATACAAAAAAGAAACTATTATGACTAACACTACCATAAAAAGGAACACTACTTTCAAAAGTATGTAGTGTTTCTCGCAGATATTTAAAAAGTTTGCTCAGATATGCCATCAAGTTCAGTTAAGAATGCATTACTTAATAGAATTGACACTATTCATGAAAGTGAATGTAAAAACTAAGTGCTGTACAGATATGTATTTTTCCCTATAAATCTGAAAGAAATGAAAGAAGCCATTGTACTCAGAAATGTAAATCCCATCCTCAAAAGCAAGAATACATACAAATTTTTTTAAAATATAGACATATACAAATATCTATCAGTGATCAGTGATCACTTGTTTTCATTTATTATTTTTGTGGCAATAAAACAACTTGAATACTTATATTTTTTAAAAAAATGTATGGTACTGGAGATTGAATTTAGGCTACTTGCACTGAGGTACATTTCTAAATGATCTCTTCACCCCATGTTTATGCAGGGTCTTTCTAACTTGTCCAAGCTGGGCTTGAACTTGTGATCCTCCTGCCTCAGCCTTCCATAGTCCCATGAGTGTTATGCTCTATCACACAAGGTCTTCTTTATCTTTTTTATTGGTATTTTCCACACTGTCTCATATTTTATTGGTTAAATTCCTTTACAAGTAAGATAGATTTCACCAATAGGAATTCATATCAGAATTAGAACTTAATAATCACCAGAAAGTTTTGTATGGAAAATTCTTATATTATTTTGCCTGTCTGGTGTGATTAAATACAGCATTTAGAAATAATAATTTAAAATAAAAAAATAAAATGGTCCTCCTGCAATTTATATTTAATTTTATATCCTAAACAAGTATAATATTTTTTAAATTGACCTCTAACACCAATATATTATTATTTAGGATTCAATAACTTTTTTGAATAACAAAACTGATATTTGACTATGGAATATAAAAAATAAATATTTTCAGAATAATTTTAATATGAAATTATAGAATAATTAAAGTACCCTTGTTTATATTATAATAAATTTCAAGTAAATAAAATATAGGAATTAAGAATTAAGTGCTAGTATATGTTATATGGAGAATATAGGCTCTCTCCCACCAATCTTTTACACTAGAGTATTATTTTTAGGACGAAATTTGCTCTTTTAACTAATACATCCAAAGCATAAAGCTAACACATATTCAGGGAGGTAGCTTTGTCTTTTGATACACATATGCATTGCATAATGTTTAAATTAGGGCAAACACAGCTATCTCTTCAAGCAATTTTCTTTTTTATTATTTCTTGCAATACTTGCACTTGAACACAGGGCTTTGAACTGAGCTACATCCTCAACATTTTCTTTTTTCTTTTTAGGCAAACTCTCCTGTAGCTTAGTAGATAAGTTTCCTAGGCTGGGCTGGAACTTGTGATCTTTCTGCCTGAGCTGGAAGCACGCAGGGAACACAGGTGTACTCCCCATGCCTGGGCATTTGTGATTTCCTCTTGGCAAAACATTCAAACTCTTCTCTTCTAGTTCCTTGAGACCTACAGTACGTCATCATTATGTGGAGTCACTTTACTGTGCAATAGTATATATCAAGTATATCCTTGCCCCAATCTAACAGAAACTTAGTATCCATCAGTCACAGCTTCCCTTTCGTTCCTAGATAATTAACATTATCATTTTTGCATGCTGATATCTGGTAATCTGAACAACTAATTTGAAGAAAACAATATGCGCTATAACAACCAGTGCTAAATTCCTGTCATCTTATTTAGTGAAATTCTGTATTATTTCTAATGTTTTTTTTATTAATTTTTATTCTCTTTAAAAAAGGAAAATAAATGTGGCTACTAACATAAGACAGTGTAACCATAACATCTACCTGAGTATTCTTTTTGTATCAGTGTTGTCCAATAGAAATATAATTGTGAGTCACATATGCAATATTAAACTATCAACTGCATCTTAAAAGGTAGAATTAAATATTGTTGATATTAGTACTATATTTTATTTACATAAATATCTAAAACATATTTCTTTTAAAGTACAATAATGTAAAATATTAGAAACCTCACACTATTTTAGTACTGAAACTTCTAAGTGCGCAGTTGGCACTTAGGATGCAAGAATCTCAGGGTGCACGTGCACTAAGTGGGGCCCTGTAGAATCCTGTAATGAAGAGCCCCTCACTTTGGAGTGCATAGATTTTTGCTAACATGGACAAATCCTCACAATCACAGACACATGTATCAAAATGTAGGTATGAATTATTTAGTGACCTAAGAGCAAAGAGAGATATTTTGAGGTCAAACAATGCAAAACAAACAAGTCAGCAAAGAAACAAAACACGGAAGGGTTTGAAAATACCGAGAAGAGAGAATAGTCTCTACCTGCTGTGCAATCACTCTATACTGATTAGTGCCAAACAAATGAAGGTGAGAGCAGAAGCCAGTGGACAATTCTGAGGAGAGTCTGGGCTCCACAATGAGCCTAATGTGGTCTGTGAATAACTCCTTCCCTCCCCTCTTGCAGGGCTCAGGGCTCAGTGCCCCCTTGTCCCCTGAGGCCCTGGGGAAATGCAGCTCTTAGAGAACCTCAGGCTGGCACCATTACCAGAGGCAAAATGTACTCTGCAGGAGACCGGGACTTAGTCAAGAGCTTTTACCTCTGAAAAGCATTTTTTTAAAAAATGTAAACTGGGCCCCTCCCCACTGGTATGAGAGCCGCACTGAGCCCTGGGAAGTTTTGGGAGACTTGGTGACCATGTCCTGCTCCCCTCGTATTGTTATGGGAAACATATTGAGACCAGAACAGCTTCAGGAGCCTTGCTGAGCCTCTCCTCAGCCCCCAGCACTGGTGTGGGAGCCATCCTGAGTGCCAGATGGTGTCAGGAGCCCTGGTAAGCTGTGCGCTGGACCCCACCATTGCAGGAGCCGCACTGAGCTACAGACAGCAGTGACCATGCTCTGTGCCTCCCATACCATCATGGGAGCCACACTGAGATGCTGGGAGTTTTAGGGAGCCTTAGGAGCCTCATCTCATTCCTCAATACCATCACAGGACTTATGCTGAGCCCTGTCATGACAACACAAAGGAACAGAATGCAATTTCAGACCTCCACCCTCCTCCCCAGAACAAGTCCAGGAGACATCAACACAGAAGAGCTTGGAAATCATACACCTGAAATTTCTGAAATCATAGCAACTGAAATAAAGAAACAACTCCATCAGGCTATAGGGGAAATCAGATTAGAAATAATCTCTGAGGTAAAAAAGAAATGCCAATAACAATAAGAGAGTTGCTTAGCACGTGTAAAGAGGACACAGACTAAAAAGAAAATAGGGGAGGCCCAGGGTACAGCTCAGTGGCACAAGCACCTACCTGGCAAGTGCAAGATCCTGAGTTTGACTCCCAGTACAAAAAAAAGAGAAAAAAAAAAAAAAAAAAACAGCCAAGAAAAAAGAGGAGCATACAAAAACAGTGTGAACCTGGAATGAATAATCTAGGAAAAAATTAGAATGCATGAAACAGGTTCAAAAAGATATCTAGGAAATTAAAAATTCCACTGAAAGCTGGGAAAGATGCATGAATGAAGCTGAAGATAGACTTTTCAACCTTGAAGACAGCATTGCAGCTAATGATCACAAAAGGAAAGATCTCTTACAAATAACAAGGAACCAGAAAATAACAATTCAACAGCTGCAAGATGATGCAAGGAAAAACAGCATAAGACAAATAGATGTCAATGAAAGAGCAGGAGTCAACATAAATGACATAAAAATAATATTTGCAGAGGTAATAGCAGAAAATCTCCCAAGCATGGAAAAAGAATCTGACACACAGTAAATGAGGAATATAGAACTCAAATTAGCCATAACCATAATAAATCTCCATTCAGACATATAATAATCAAGATCTCAAAAATTCAGCAAAAGAACAGACTATTAAAAGCTGTTAGAGGAAACAGATCACCTCTAAATGAAAGCCCATCAAAATCATGGCAGATTTTTCAACACAAACCAACAAGTCAAGAAGAGCTTAGAGTGAAATATTTCAAGTCCTGAAAGGAAACAACTTTTAACCCAGATTGATGTACCCTGAAAAACTATCCTTCAAAGTTAGTGGAGAAATAAAGTATTTCCACAACAAAGAACAACTGAAGAAACTCATGAATGCCAAACCAACCCTACAAAGAGTACTAAAAGATATATAGAAAGATAAAAATGACCACAACTTCAAGAACAGCAGTAGAAAGGCACCACCAAGCAGAGCAGGCAGTTAAACAGAGGGAAAGAGGAGGATCCAACAGCATGAAAGTTACATGACAAAGATAAGTTAATACACATCAGTTATAACTGTTATCGTAAATGGATTCAATTTAGCAATCAAAAGAAGGAGACTGGCTGAATGGATCAGGACACAAAATCCAATAACATGCTGTGTAGAAGAAACACATTTAGCTCAAAAAGAAATTCATAGACTGAAAGTCAAAGGATGTAAAACAATGCTCCATGTGACAGGAACCCAGAAAAAAGCAGAAATAGCTATTCTGTTTGTAGACATTGTGAATTTCAAGCCAAGAAGGACCAAAAGAGGTAAAGTAGGTCACTTATTAAAGGACTTGTTAACATACTTGTTAGAGGGAAACTGCAAGAGGAAGAGATAACAATCATAAATATCTATCCACCAAATACACAAGTGCCTAACTATATAAGACAAATTTTAACAGACATGAAAAATGAAATAAGCAGTAACACAATCATAACAGGGGACTTCTACACCTCATTGTCACAAAAAGATAGATCAACTAGACAAAAATCAGTAAAGAAATAACAGAACTAAACCAACCTTGTAAACAAATGGACTCAGTAGACCTTTACAGAGTGTTCCACACAATACCAGAATACACATTATTTTCATCTGCACACAGAATATTCTGTAAGATAGATGATATACTAGACCATACAACACATTTAAATAAATGCAAAGGAATTGCAATCACCCCATGCATACTATCATACCCTGGTGCAGTGAAATTTGTCATTCTATTCAGGGTGACAGGGCCTGAGAACGAAGTGCCCACGGATGTAAAGAAAAAAAAAGACAAGAAAAAAAAAGAGAGACAAAAGTCTGGGATCAGGGGCTTATAGCTTCTTGGACTGCAGCCTCCATTACCGATTCAGTCACCTTTTACTGAGTGAGAACCAAAAATGTAGCTACTACAAATGGGTGGATATCAAATGTTTTAGTAATTAAAGGATTATCGTTCTCCAATTCTGTCTGGAATGCCGCTGGCAACAATACCCAGGTGGGCCGCCCACACTTAGCACCACGCTCACTCAGTTCAACTGGGGGTTATAAGTTGACCAGCAGTTATCAATCCACTACAATCCACCCGAGTCAACTTGATAACCTTATCTATTGCCTTAATCCGTGGTCTCTAGTGGCAGATTAGTGAAAAAGTTAACATGTCTTAGTACATTTACATTAATATAAAAAGTCTGATGCTCAATCCATTGAGCTATCTGGGCTGTATAATGCAGCCTTACCTTTAGAAACCCTAACAAACAACAAACAAATCATTGTGTGTCCTCACTACTTTCTAATAAAAAATGTCCTTCTCCACAGGAAATTATTGACAAAAGAAATCACAAAAACTTCCTAAATACATGGAAATTAAATAGCACCCTACTGAACAACCAATGGGTCACAGATTAAATTAAGAAGAAATTAAACAATATTTACAATCAAACAAAAATGCAGATAAAACTTACCAGAACCCATGGGAGGCAATGACAGCCGTCCTCAGAAGGAAATTTATAGCAGTGAATTCCCACCTCAGGAAAACAGAACAAGCACAAATAGACAAAGCTCTGCTTCCCCCCAAACTTCTGGGAGAAGAAGAGCAAGACAAGCCCAAAGAAGGTAGAAAATTATAAAGATCAGAGCATAAATTAACACAATAGAGACTAAGAAAACAATACAAAGAATTGGTTCTTTGAAAGAATAAACAAAATTGATAAACCCCTAGCCAACCTTATCAAAAAAGGAAAGAAAACACTCAAATTCATGCAATAAGGAATGAAATGAACGAAATCACTACACATCCTGTAGAAATTCAGAGGATCATCAATATCTAATTTGAACATCTTAGGTCTCATAGGATGTAAAACAGAGGAAATGGACAGATTCGTGGACACTTATGATTTACCAAAGGTGAATAGAGATGATATAAAAATCCTGAATAACTCAAAATAAACCAACAAAATTATAAATGTAATAAACAGTCTTTCCAACAAAGAAGGGCCTGGGTCCTGATGGATTTATAGCTGAATTTTACAAGAAATTTAGAGAAGATTTAACACTGATACTTCTCAAAGTCTGTAATGAAATTGAAAGGGAGTGAACCCTACCTAATTTATTCCTGGAGGGAAGTGTTACCCTGACACCAAAACCAGAGACCAGCCCAACCAAAAAGAGGACTATAGGCAAATCTCCCTGATGAACACAGATGTAAAATTTCTCAGTAAAGTACTAGAAAACAGAATGCAACAAGTTATCAGGAAAGTTACACACCATGACCAAGTGGGATTCATCCCAGGAAAGCAGGGATGGCTCAATATATGCAAATCAATTAACGTAATACAGCATATCAAAAAAGTCAGAGACAAAAACCACATGATCATCTCAATAGATGCAGAAAAAGCTTTCAATAAAGTCCAGTATGCATTCATGATAAAAACCTTACAGAAAATAGGAATAAATGGTTTTTATCTCAATCTGATAAAAGCCCATCTATGACAAAACAACAACCAATATTATAGTAACTTGCCAAAAACTGAAAGCTTTCACTTTCAAATCAAGAAAAAGACAAGGATGTCCACTGTCACTACAACTATTCAGTGTAGTGCTGGAAACATTAGGCAGAGCAATTAGACTAGAGAAAGAAATAAAAGGAATAAGGATAGGAAAGGCAGAAGTGAAATCACCATTATTTACAGATGACACAATAATGTACCCTAAAAACTCCATCAAAAGTCTTGTAGATACAATTACCAAATCCATTAACATGGCTGGATATAATGTCAACTCTCAAAATAAATAGCATTCCTGTACACAAGCAAAAGATAGATTGAGTGAGAGATTAGGGAAACCACAACTTTCTCAATAGCATCCAAAAAAAAGGAAGTAGTTAAGAATGAATCTAACAAAGGAAGTAAAAAGTCTATACAGGGAAACTTACAGTACACTAAAAAAGGGAAGCAAAGAGGATGTAGAAAATGGAAAGACATGCCTTGCTTATGCTGTGGAAATGGGACGCTCTCAAAGTTGTTGTACAGATTCAATGCAATCCCAATCAATATACCATTAGTAGAGAAAATATTACTAAAATTCATCTGGACCCTGAAGAGACTACAATAGCAAAAACAGTCCTGGACAACAAAAGAAAGGTAGGAGGCATCACAACTGCTGACTTGAAATTATGCTACAAAGCTACTGTGATAAAATCAGTATTATTAAAAAATGACACCTGAGGATCAATGGAATAGACTAGAAGATTCAGCCACAAATACACACACACACTCAGCCACCTTATCTTTGACAAAGGGGCCAAACATGTTCACTGAAAGAAAGATACCCTCTTTAATGAATGGTGCTGGAAGAAGTGGCTTTCCACATGTCAAAGACTAAAACTAGACCCACGTTTATCACCATGCACTAAAGTAAAAATGGATCAAAGATCTAAATATGTTTTTTTTCTTTTGTCTTTGTTGTTATTTTGTTATTGTTTTTCTCCTTGAAATGAACAAAATAAAGATGTAACCTGGGACAGAAAAGGAGCAGAGGGCAGACACAAAGTTAGGAGGATAACACAAATTCATTGAACAGACAGTGGTCAGCAATTCTCTGCCACTGTTAATGGGAAAAAGACTTTCTGATGCAGGAATGTGGAAAACAGAAATCTTGGTGAGGATATCAAGCACATACATATTTGCACCATATGTATATCAAATTAAATAGGAATTTTTTATATTACTCATGAAGTAACAATTAATGGAATATGTGGGTATGTGTCCATTTTAAATTATTGAACTAATAACATCTACTTTTCTGCATGTGACTGGTGTTTAAAGTATGGTAACTATATGACCTAGAAGACAGTTTGTACATGTGGAAGAAATACTCATTTTAAAATATTGAAAGACATTTGTAAACAAATAATCAGTATGCATATGAATACTGCTCAAAATCACTATCATTAGAGAAATGCAAATCAAAACCACAGTGAGGTATAACTTTACTCCAGCAAGCCTGGTTATTATGAAAGCTCTAAGGATAACAAGCATTGGAAAGAATATTGGGAAAGTGGACCCCCAGATAGTGTTACTGAGACTATAAAATAGTGTAGCCAGTAAGGAATTAAATACAGAACTACTGTAGGGTCAAGAGATTCTATTACTGGGAATATATGCAAAGGAAATGAAATATGTTAAAGACATATCAAAGCATTATTTACAGTAGCCAAGAAATATAAACAAAAATCAACTGGAAACTAGATAATGCAAATGTGCAACATATGCACCATAAGATATTATTCAGCCATAGAAAATAGTGAAACCTGTTGTTTCTACAACCAGGGTGGGATTAGAAACCATCATCAGTGACACAGGTCCAGCACAGACAAACTCAAATCGTTGGTCATAGACGTTGAGCAGGACCATGGTTACCAGAGCTCAGAGACAGTGGGTAGGGGAAAGTTTGACCAATGTCCACTAAGGTGCAACTGGACAGAAGCAAGGAGTTGTGGCCTGCTGTTGCATGGGAAAATAAAGATAGGTCAAGATGATAATGTATTCTGTGTTTCAAAAAGTTAGAAGAAAGGTGTTTGAGTCCATTCACTGTGAATACATGTTAGAAGTCTGAAGTGATAGATATGTTTACCTTGTGTCTCTTGAGTTGCAAGGGAAGGGAAAGAAACAAAGTTGGAATGGAAAATACTCTTGTTTGTTTGTTTTGCTTGCAACTAACGCCAATCCATTAGTCCTTACTTCTGGCATCAGTATTACCAATATAACAGCAGATATAGCCAATGTTCATTGACAGTGGGCCTCAACTTCACAGTTGAGCTTTGAAATAACATATTATTCTGACTCTGACAGAGTCTAACATTATAAATATTTTCATAACATACTAAAAAGTTTTCTTTCTTTCTTTTTTCCTTTTTTGTCTTTTTTGAGACAGGGTCTTGCTACGCAGTTCAGGCTGGCCTTGAGCTCACGTTGTAGCCCACACTGGTCTCAAACTCGCAATGATCCTCCTGCCTCAACCTCCCAAGTTCTGGAATTACAGGCCTACACCACCATGCCCAGCTAAAGTTTTAAATTAACATTTTGTGAAATTATTCTTACTTGTTTCTAAATATTAGAATGTAAAGTTTGCTTTCAACCAATTTATGGAATGTAAAGTAGCATCTTTCAGGATATTTTACCAAGCACTGCGAGGGTACTTCTTGCACAGCACTTACTTACTGATTGCTTTCAGAAAGCAAAACAGGTAAGTATTTTGTCCTTCTTTTGAACTTTGCTTAAATAACCCTCCAGGATCTGAAGACATTGGAGCTTTAATATCTGGCCTTTCTTTTAAATTCAAGGACATGGTATATTTTTCTACATATTTTGGGCAACCCATCATAATTTATATTGCTGCTTACATAAGTGGTTTCAGGAAGTCCATAGGTATAATTGGATGCGCACTGTGTGGATCTTTTTAATTAGAATTTTCACTACATTGAGCAGGAGCTGTGTCTGCTCTGATATGCATGTGTAATTTCCACTAATGTGAGCATGCATAACTAAGGCACTTCTTCCCCTCTGAGCACTTTGAATCCTATGTACTCCAGATGCCTAGACAACGCCTGTGACTGTTTTCTTATTCAAATTGTTGATTTGTCATGGCAATATAACTTTTTATGAAATCCCTTTTGTTTGTTTAAATGAAGTTTTAGGCCCCTCTAAAGTGATATAATTCCTGGTAACGGAGGTGTTAATTTTTCAGGAATGGAAGAAGTATTTGCTAAGTGAAATGAAAACATTTGTGCAAGCCACCATGCTTCTGGTTTGATGATGCTGGGCAGGATGCTGATACTGGCTGGGAGAAAGTGATGAACCTCCCAACAGAATAAAATGCAAATTTTATTGCTGAAAACAGCAATACACAGAAAGGCCATAGCGACCAGCAGCTTTCTATGGGCAGCTTGCAGGAAGAGAGCTCTGAATCACCCGATAGCTCTGCATGTCCAGCCTGTTCTGGAATGCTAATAAACATCTGCTCACACTGGACCCATGCCCGGTTCCAGTTTTAAGGATATACTGGCTTCAGCATGAAATAACTGTTAGGAGAAGCACTTCCTCTTGATTGGATTGTGATCCAATACCATTTTATTTTTTAAAAAGGAGCATGGAGCAATATAAAAGGTAAACTATAACACTGTTCAGATGCGGTAGGCCTTAGATATATAATTCTGATTCCATAAAATGTCACAATTTCACTGTTTTGGAGTGAGAATGCTAACAAACCAAAATTGAGAAGTTTTACTTTGTAATGGGGAATTACATAGGGGCTTCTTGAGCGCACCCTTATTGAGTGACCCTGGGTTACCAAGACTTCTGCTTGGTTGCAAGGCTGGAGGAGTGATAGTAAACCCTAACCCGCGCAGAGCGGGCTGCCGCTGCGCACACAGCTGAGCCTTGTTCTACCCTGGTGTTCCGCACTGAAGTCTGAGCTGCTCCAGTCTCTCAACCAAGAGAAGCCACCATTCCCCTCACAGAAGAAAGTTTGATTTAGGTGTGTCTTTCACAATATGTGCTTGAAGGAAGTGGAGCGTAGCAGAAAATCATGGAAACCCAGGGCTGGCAACATCGGCAGCAGCTGCTTCAGAAAACGACTGCCAAGAAAATCACATCTGATCCTGGCCAGGCTGAAAATATGGTTCTGAATTTAGGTCCTTTTTCCTCAATTTCCTGCTGGATCCCACTTACTGAGCACAGACCTCAGCCTGGGGGTGCAGCTCAGAGGGCTCCGGGTGTAGAGCCCTGAACCTTAGAGAGGTGTTTCGGGTTACTCCGATACTTAGTACATAATCTAATGGAAAGTGTGACTACAGGGGCCACTGATCTTACTCTTTTCATTTTCTCAAATTAAAAGCTTCGAAGACTTTAACTTCAAATATATAAAATAATGTTTTTGCCCCACAAACTAAACTTGAAATACCTTATCGCTCCCCTGTGTACTGTAAAACCTCTGTCTTTTCCAAGTATTTCCCCAGTGTGTTTAAGACTGAGTTACCTATAAGCCTCTCATGTGCAGGATACTGTACCTTCAGTTTTTTTCTATTAACCAAAATATATCTGGGTTTTTATAAATTTGATGCATTAATTTCATATGCCTTGGAAAACTGTAATTATGAAATTATGTGTGTAAAAATCTTTATATTTCAAATTCAAATGAGCTAACAAAATAATTTTTGTTATTGAGTTTTAAAATTTATTCGTGCCTGTTTTCTTTCATCGCTTTGAATAACAGAATTACTTACAATACCTTGTCTTTCACTTTGCCCATTATGTCTCATATTGTCCCTTTTTCTTCTATTAATTTTGATGCCAGAGTTTCACAAAATTTTACAATGCTTAAATAAATCTTTATTGCACATGACAGATATTGCCCAGGCAGGTGCTGTGCCTCTGAGCTACCTTCCCGGCCCCTGACGTTTCCCTAGAGTGTCCTGTTGCTTGTGTTTTTCTATAGTGCCTCTACTGATTCTAAAGCGTGAGAAACACGTTAGATCTCGAAAGGCCTCTCCTAGGTTCCAGGTAACGTTTAGTTACTCTTCACAGCCAAGCCTGCTGAGAGGACGCAGGAAGCTGACCCGCCCCTGCGCTGCAGGCCCACACGCGGCGTGCGGTTCTATCTACCCGCTGGCTGCAGCGCAGGCCTGAGCGCCTCATGGTTTCCTGTTAGAGCTGTGATGCTGAGCACCGGCCTGGGCCGAAGGGACCGGGGAGGGCGAAGAAATGCGTTGTGCTTCCCGCCTCCCTCTGGGAAGCAGCATTTTCTAAGCATCCAGAAATTTTTTTAAAAATGGAGAAATGTCTGACAACATGAGAGTTCAGGTGAGTTTCACGTTTGGAAGCGCTGCTGTGAGGATGAAGGGTCCTTTCGTGGCCAAGGACGCGTCCTGAGGCCGCCACACTTTGCGCCCCTACAAACCCACGGCTGGGGCGCAGCCACGCATCAGTTCGGGTCCTCCGCTGCACGGGGCAGCTGTGCCCTGGGAAACCCGGACCGATGACTTCTCCCCCAGCCGGATGTCCTCGTTCATCCACCTGACATGACCGGAGAGAGGACGAGGGCCGAGTACGCCGTCCCTCAGGCCCCACGGCGCCGCGGTGCACAACGAGGCCACTCACACCGCTGTCACCCGGCTTCGTGCTGCGGGGGCGCCCTCCCCTCCACCGCACCGAGGGCGGCCCTCTGGGCCCAGGATGGCCACAAGCCATTCATTTCTTCGGGCAGGGCTTCTTGGACTGCGTTCTATGGGTGTAGTATCCTACTCGATAATCCCTGGTTTACTTAGGGCATGAAATGCGTATCATATTTTAAAGGATGTGCTGCAGAGAAATGTGCCTTCACAGCAAGTCTATACTAAATTATGAACACGTGAAACTATTTTATCCTTTCACTGTAATTTGAAGTTGAATTAGATATGCCATATGAAAGGTAGATATTTGTATTTTGTAAGAAATCAATACAAATAAACCATTCAAAACACACTAAATGTTAAGCAAGGTGATGGTACATATGATAAGATATAATGATAGTATAAAGCACATGTATATTAATATATGATTGTTGATATGTACTAAATGCTTCATATTTACCAGGCAATGGACTGAGCTACTTATATATTATTTTATTCTTACAAAATATTTAGTCATGTAATGAATTTTATGAGTCCAGAGTTGAGACAAATTTTTTTTATAAAGAAAAGGCCCAAAAACTACATTTTAAAAGGTAAAAAATTTGCACTCTGTGTGTGTCTGGTACTGGTATGTGCACTTTTGGCCACTGTAAAGAACCTGTCATGAGGGCTGGGGATATAGCTCAGTGGAATAAGCGCTTGCCTAGCAAGCGCAGGGTCCTGAGTTCGAAAAAAAAAAAAAAGAACCTGTCATGAATTAAGAGCGTGGACTTCAGAAAAGGTGTGCCGAATGATTTGTGATATCACTTAGCAGTTGCAAAATGTGAAAGCTATGTCCAGAAACAGAATACAAGAAATGAAGTTCTCAGAGGATACCATGCACTTAGTAAAGTTGTTAAAACTCTTTTGCTGCTTAGAAGTCAGGTAATGTTTGAAAGGATGTTCAGGTGAGAAACAACATAGTTTATAGTTACAAGAGCCACGTAAAATGCGTATTTTTATTTCCCTATGCTATAACTAAGAAAGCCAAAACTCAGATTTTGACTTGTCTGCGATCACACAGATAATAAGCAAAAACGTCAGTTTTCTCAGGTAGATTATTGAGACTTATGAGGTGCTCTCCAGTTGTGTGGGGGAAAGAGACTTTAAAGATTAAATGGTTTTTTCAGACTATTAAGATGAGAATATTACAACTGACAAAATAATCAGAAGGTAATCTCATAAAGAGTTATGTGAAAAGTGTGATTTCTTTTGCATTTTTAGGATTTGAGGCAGCTAGTATATATTTCTCAAGGGTGTTATGAAAATTGAATCAAGTGTTACTCTTTTTTAAAATTTTTAATTGTACTTGATTCTCTGCAAAGACAAGAGTTGGCATAAAGATATTAAAAGGTCCTTACAAGGATGGCTCTGGATGAAGGGCTATTAGAAACTTGTGTCTAGTTCCCATGGAAATGTTCACATTGGTAGACAGCCTGTGTTCATGCATTCTCTAGGTAGAGAGCGAAAGTGTAGCCCTGCAACGAGTGAATGTGAACCTTGCAGGACAGCCCACTTACCTGTGAATGGCAGTGCCCACAGTGGGTACTTACATGTTCTTTTCTGACTGTTAGAGGGTTATCTGTGAGAGTGTCAGCTTAGAGTCCATGCCGTCTGTAGGGCAGGGCATAACCACATCCACAGTCCGAGAAAACCTAGCTAAGCTCAAGTCTTGTTCTAAATTTACTTATACAACTCCAGACACATCTGTTTTATAATCTCAATGTCTTCATTTCGCATATGTGGATGACTTTAGACTTAAATATAAATGAGCAGATTCTTAGTTAAATGAGACAGTACATGTAAACTCACTTAATGCACATCTGCATAAACAAAGTATACTTTATTACAAGGCTAGATAGGCTGCATGATCATTGTAAGTGGCAGACAGAAACTTTTAACAACAGAGACAACATGACATTGGAGGCATCACTGTAGTATGGAGAAGCACCGAGCTCACATGGCATTGAGCTCACATGATGCTATTGACAAATTTCCAGGACTTTCCATTCCATTGCACAGCAGGAAGTGCAGGCAGCATTAGTCGTATCAACGGTCAGACTTACCTAGCATTTTGGAAAAGTTGTCTGGCTCATCTCCATCTCTTATTTTATTGGAAAGCATTTAGAAATAATTTATTGTCTACAGTGCCTTACTTAGCAAGAAGAAAACATGAAAGACAAATGTTTGTGTGTGTGAGGCCCTTCTGTGCCTGATGAGTTTACAGGTAATACCAAAAAATAATTCTTTCCGCAACCTTGTTCTTTCAGTCTTGCTATACATTTATGTAATATTTAATTTTCTGCTACTTTTAATTATTTTCTTGCAATACACTTACATTGAATCGACTTTTCAACCATTGGGCTATTTTAGTAATTTCTACTTGATCTAAATGGTTTGTTATATATCTAATCCTATGTGCTATTTAGAACTCTCCAATTGGAAAAGTATATAATATAAAATTAATTATAAAATGCATATTCTAATATAATTTACAGCCATAAACACAATGCCTATCCAGGCAAGAATGTGACTAGAAAAATGTCCTTGACAACTACATTATTAAACAACATCACTTGGGTTGACAAAGGTTAAGACAGACAATTATCTCTGGTTGCTGTTAAAATGGCCAATGTGCATTCTGGCATTTTATTTATCTTATTTCAGTGGAATGGGAGTTTAAGCATGCCAAGTAATTACCTGAAGCCTGAACAGATTGGATTGGACAGTGCCCCCCATCAGAATTCAGCAGCCATGTAAAAGAATGAAAATAAGCTTAAAATGGAGAGGAAATAAAAGACAGGCATTTGAAAACACAGCCATGTTGCTCCTTAATTGATGTGAGGAAGAGAGGTGGTGGACAGGAGCTTCAAGGCTGCTTTCCCCCCACTTTTCAGATTTGCATATGATGGCAACTTAAACGCTGTAGTGATAGCTTTTTGCTATCATTCATGCAGCCTTAAATAACTATTTCTGGTTACAAATGAAGCAGATGGAGTGGGAATGGCCATATACCCTTTTATGGACTTTGGCACAGCGTGGTCTCTTAATAGTATCTGTCTCTAGTGTTACAATGCCATATCAGAAAGAATGCATTGCCCTTCAGAATTGAACTGTATATAATCATGCCGTGACACAGGGCCATATTTCAAATAAATATCCTTAATGTCCTCTGCCAGGTGATTTCTGTTAAATGAGAATGACCTCTGGAAAGAATCCAGCTTAAATTAAAAGAAAACAGATGTTTTATGTTTTGTTTACTAAGACGTGGATTGATAATAATTTTATAAGTGAATTTGGGAATAGCTCTATCCTGTGGTTTAGTTCCCAGAAAAGAAGAAAAAAAGCTGACACATAGAAACAGCAATATTCAACCACTGTTCCTCACAGAAACTTACCTGCGGCTGTCACATGTCTCAGTTATGAGGTTCTACCACTAATTCAGAAACCTAGAAATATGGTGCAGGGAAAATGCTAAGCATATGAAGTTAAGGAAGAGCCTGACTGAGTTAGACTGAAAACAGTTCTAGTGTGTGAAAATTCTCTTTGAATATATAGGAAGGAGAGGGAAAGTTCAATCTGACACATGAAGTAGGATATTCAAATGACAGAAAGATAGACATACAGAGTCTTTAAAGTTTTCTCAGTAATTGTGTGAGTCAAACTTTCCTTAACTGTACCAAATACCTGTGCAGTCAGCCTAATAGGAAAGTTTATTCAGATTCACAGTGGGAGGGTTTAATCAATGATTTGTTGGTTCTCTTGTTTCTGGGCCTGTGGTAAAGCTATGATGGCAGGAAGAGAGTGATAGAGGAAGTTATCTGATAGGAGCCAGGAATCTGAGAGAAAAGGCCTGAGGTGCCACCATCCTTTTGGAGGCCATACCTCCAATGACCTCACTTCCTCCCACTAGGCCCCACTCCTGGAGGTCCCAATGCTTCCCAGTAATAGCACAGATTGGATACAGAACTTGTAACATATAAGCCTTTGTAGGACACTTATCTAAGCCATATAATAATAGAACAAAATACAACTGGAAATGAAATAAGTAGCCATTGATATAAGACTGTTATGCAAATTATATCACACAAGATGAAATAATACATAGCCCCCAAAATAATGGAGGCAATTCATATGTATTTACCATAAGAAGTTCTTTATAACATATGCAGCTGGGCATGGTGGCACACTCCTGTAATCCCAGTCCTTGGGAGGCTGAGGCAGGAAGATCATTGCAAGTTCAAGACCAGTCTGGGCTACAGTGGAAACTAAAGGTCAGCCTGAACTGCATAGAAGAACCTGTCTCAAAAAGACAAAAAAATTAAAAATAAATAAATAAATAAAGTGTAATATGTGCATATCATAGAGTAGTATGATCCCAAATGTACTCAAATACTAAAGTAACTTGCCAAATTTAATAACTGCACCTGCAAATGTAAGTTTTAAAGCCAGAAACTGATTACTTGTATGAGCTCATAAGTGAGGACACATGTAGGGAAGGACATTCTAGTATTTTCCTTATGCTTTTCTATAAAATTTGAAATTTTTAATGTGATAAAATATTGTATTAAATAATAAAATGTGTCTTCAAACTGTGTCTTCCATAGAAGACTTCATACATTTTTGATCATTCAAATAATCCAAGATACACTTGGAGAATATATTCTAAAAACTTGCTAACTTTATATTATTTTGACAATGAGCACATTATTTTAAAAGAAAAATTCTCTATATAACTCATCAGTTTGTCAAACTTGTTTCCAGTGAAAATATTTAGTGTTTGTTTCTCTTTTAAATCAATCAATGATAATGATGTACATTCAATTTACACCTGTCTTTGAAGCACTTATAATGATTTTTAATGAATACTCTAAAACATTTTCAGTGTTCTAAATGATGTAGTTTAATATTATTTTGAATTTAATAGCCACTATGTGATCCATATCGCATAATGCTGCAAATATAATGTTATGTATAAAATCAATTATATTTTAAATTAAATATTTAACCAAATGGAGATATAATTAAAATGACCACTGTTCATGTAAATAGGCTTTCACTTGTAGATTGAGCTTTAGTTTTCATTATTTTTCCTGTGATTAAAAACTCTCAAGTATTAAGTGAGGAAACAAAATTATTTTGGGATAGATTCCAAATTAACATTAAACAGAAAATTAGTTTTAAAATATTAAAAAAGCTTTTGAAATGCATTCAAATTCTTTTAAAAAACCAATTTAATGTCTATCTTTCATTTATTTATTTTTCTTACTATGAGAGGGATAAATCAGCAATAATCATATAGCACACATGTCTCTGAATTTTAGCCCGAGTTTTAGAGATCGTGGGGAGAACCATTGGGGTGTGGTGCACAGTGTCTCTGTTCCCAGCTGCTCAAGGTGCTGGTGTGGTGAAATCACTTGCACCCAAGAGTGTGAAGATACTCTGGGCAAATGATGTACAGTTAAAATACTTGTGAACTGAATTATGCAAAGAAATCAGAGGTGATACATTTACTATAAAAGAAAAACTTGGGCAATAGAAGATTGAAGGAAATAATGTGCCATTTTAAAATTCTTAGCTTTTAAAGACTGGATGAATGAACAAAGAAAATTGTGAAATTGTAGCCATGAAAAGAAAGTTAGGGTTGAGATGCACTGTGTTACAGGACCACTTGACATATATGATGGGAAAGTAGCTTTAGAAAAGATCAAAGAATGGAGAGAAGCCTCTGAGTGAGGAAGTATTAGAGAAGTTTCATCATGCTAATCAAGATGGAAGTATTTGTTTGCTTGCTCATTTTCATGGCTGGGGATGGACCAGGGGGCTTCCTATGTGCCAGGCAAGGATTCTCCCACTGAGTTACCATGCAGCCCTTCTTTAATCCTTCTTTAATTTTTATCTTTTTTTGAAAGTCTCACTAAGTTGTCCAGGTTGGGCTCAAACTTTGTTATCTTCCTGTCTCAGCTTGCTGAGTAGCTGGGATTACAGGTGTGTGTCACATAGGTGGTTTGCAGCAATGTCAAATATAATAATGAAAACATGCCAAAAATGTTTCTGAATGATACTTTTGCCTCAAATATAATTTTTAATCTATATTCATTAAGTAATACATTGCAAACATCTTAGAAAAGTAACTTGCCTATACTGAACACATGAAAGTGTTTGAAAAGTAGAGAGACCACAGAAATAGAGGACATTCTAGGAAGGTCCTGTAGAAGTTAGGTATCAGTGGGTTGAGAACTAAAAGCACAGAGAAAGTGTATATCTCACTTTTGAAAAGATTTACAAAGGTGGGAATGGAGAGCCTCTGGTGAGCCACAGCTTTCAGATTCGCAGAAGGAAACTCTGACGTTTGGCCAGTGGTGGGGGGAGTGCTTGCAATGTGATGGCTACTTCTTATTTTCAGCTTGATCAGCTTAAGCACTTCCTTGCCCAATGACAAAGTATGCTACTGAGTGTCTGGGTGGGTCATGGAGCTGCAACCTTGAGGACTATGTTTGGGCCCTGGGACCCTCCTCTTTAGTGCTGTCCCTTGCTTTCTGCTTCCTGGCCACCACTGAGTAAGCAGCTCTGCCCTCCTCCTCCAGGAGCCATTATAAGACCCAGGTTGTACAATGTTGCAGACACAGTGTTATGCATAAATCAATTCTATTTTAGACTAAATATTTAAGCAAATGGAGATATGACTAAAGTGATCATTGTACAGCATAAATAGGTTTTCACTTTTAGATTGGGCTGCACACAACTCATGTGAGGCATGCCTGTCATTCAGTGATGTGTTTCTTCCTTAAGGTCATTTGAACATAGATTTTAACATCTGAAATTGTGAGTCAAAATAAATCTCTTCTGCTTTAATTTGTGGGTGTCAGCAGTGTAGTCTCAGAATTGGAAAAGCTGACCACTTCATGCGTGACAATCTTGTCTGTTCCACTGCTGGAAAGGTCATCTATGGTGGCAACCTGTGGCCTGGGTTCAATGCTGAAGATAGAAAAATTATTGGATGAAGTAAATTTCTACAAAAAAGAAAATATTCCTATAATCTACAGGGTTTTCACAATGTTGCTTCCATTGTCTGATTCTATTTTGAAACATCTGCTGGTACCACATGGGGTGAGTGAAGGCGAAATTTCCTTCAACCCAGTTATGAGGATAAGAAATGATATCTAGCCCATTCCCTGCAACAAAGGTACCATTTTGTTCTTAGAAGATGCTGAGGAAGTCAAAAGAGACCAAAATATTTTAAGCCTTTATATCACCCTCAAAGAATTTGAAGAAATAATCTTGTTTTCATGGTGGAAAAATAGGTGTATTAGTCAATTTTCTGTAACTATAATAAAATACCAGAAGTAGGTTACTTCAAAAAGAAAATAAAATTATTTAGCTTTTATTTTGAGGCTGAAAGTTCAAACAGCTCTGATGAGAGCCCTGTGGCAGATGGTAGAAATGTATGCAAGAGAAAGAAATCACATTACAAAACAATTCACAGAAGGGGCTTGCTCTTACACCAGTGCAGTCTGAGAAAACACAGGGTTTTGGGAAGTCACCTCATTTCCCTGTGAAAGTAGCTCTTCCAGTGATCACGAGAACTTCAGATTAGATACCAGTTCTCAAAGGTCTTGCCACTTCCCAGATCACTGCCGGAGGACCAGGCTACAAGCTGCTAACACACAACCTCTTGTGGCGTGTCCAAACCATATCCACACCACACCAACAGGGAAAGTACATCTCATGTCTAACCTAAGCCCTGAGCTATTGGCAACACAGGCAGACATAGAGGCCATCAGGGCCCCTTGGTAAAATATGTCATCAGATATTGTTTGCGTGAGTAATCTAGTTGGCATGAAAATGTGTTTCCTATGCATTGGAAAGTTTTGTTTTATTTTAGTTTTGTTATTAAACAGGTATACTGGGAAATGATTATACCTTTGTTAATACACATAGAGTGATTCTTCAAATATTTTCATCGCGATGAATCTTCATAAAGCTTGTTGATATTTTCATGGAATCAGTATTACTTATCTTCCAGCTCATGAATTACCAAAGAGGATGTATAATACAATCAATGTATTATATGCAATACATTGATAAAATGTATTGTCCTCATTTTTGCTGACAGTCTGAGCTAGAAGTGACACACTGTAGCATAAACAAGGTCCAGGAATTAATTGAGAAATATTTAGTGATGTTTCCCAAGCATTTCATGAAAGGCTAGAAGGAAATTTTCTAGTAGACTCCATGACAGAGACATAGCATGAAACATGGTCAGCATATTAAAAAAAAATCTTTCCAAATCTCAACCTTCCTTCAGTAGATTTCAGAGAAAAAGAGACATCAATCCCTCCGTAACCCTGAACATGAAATGAGAAATCTTCCAGCTGCCACTGCTTCTGCAGGAGGAGACGAGGTGACTATGTGCTGACAGATGCTCTGCCTCTCCCTCAGCTGCAAAGCATATTGGTGATTTCAAGTGGGGCTGGCACCTCAAAGAAGCAATTAGATCTCTCCTGGGTGAGAATACTAAAGAAAACACAGTAATTAGGTCAGATTAAAGCAAAGAGAGATCAATATCTTGTCCAAACAGAGGTCAAAGTTACACAACCACAATTACTTTGGCAGGAGAAACTGTGGTGCATATGGCCATAGGCAGCAATACTTTAATATCCCAACTGTTTATTTCATATGACATGGTTATAAAAAATGTTTAATTTAGGATGGCATATGCAGTCACTTCAAGAAAGTATTTTTAGGCCAAATATTTGCTCACAGTCTTTTAAAATACATAAACAATATGGTGGTATGTGTTTAAAGCTACGGATTTTGAGAGGATTTTATATTTTTTATATAGTGAACACGCTTACAATAGACTTTGGGAGATATTTCAGAGTTTGAAGTCTACTCTGTGGTTTTGCAGAGATATTACCTAATCGCAAGTTCATTTTTAGGCACACTCTCCTGCTTCTTCATCCCTGCTGGCTGGCTGCTGTTACTTAGTGGAGAAGAGGAGGAGGTGTATATTATTTGCTGATGAAATAGCACAAATAGGCAATATTATGTAAAGTTACTTACTTTAGAAAATGCCACCCAAAACACACCTACATGAGTTACTTACTCACAGACCTTACTCAGCTTTCTGAAAAACCAAAATTGAAAGTCAGAATTATTTTGTAGACCTAATACTAGAAAGTCAGGGTACTTTAAAAGAAATATGTGAGCTATGTGTGTAGATTAATAAGCTGGATTCCCTCCTTCTGCAGAGGAGGGAATCTGCCTGGGATAGCTTCAGGTTGACATTAGTGATCTGCACCTGTGAAGCAGGACCAGGACCCTCACCTTTGCCATTTGCCTGGATGATTACCCTGGACAGGACTGAAAACTGTACAAGATGCTCAGGAATCCAAAGATCCAGGGGTTGGTATTGAAGTTTATACCACCTTACAGCAAAGTGGTATACATAGTGATCACTGCTCCTAACTCCTCTGCTTTCCACACACACACCTTTATGTGTCTGTGGCCTTTGTTTCGAAGGAAACAAAGCAAAGCTGAGAGAAACATCTAACTTACTGTGGGATTTAGAGAATGCCAGTGTTCAACTTATTCTTTGAAACTCACTGAATTTATATAAAGCACACATTTCACCAAATCCTTCAGTCTTCTTCTGGCTCTTTTTGGTGTCAACATAAAGGTAGCCCCCACAGTAGAAGCTAAAGTCAAGACCCATGGTAGTACCTTTAGAAGCCTCACTTAAATCTTTCCTGGGATGATTCAGTATTCATCAACTTAATAACAGTTTGGCCCTTTGTCACTAAATATTTCACACACTCCATTATTCCTTTACCAGAGCAGTGAACTGGAGTCAAGGGAGTGAAGGAAGATGCAACAGGAATTGAAATCACATACTGTTAGAAGCCATCTTGGGAGTGACTGTGTAACAGAGGGGAAGATTCTCGTGAAATTTACTTTTCTTACTGTTGGAGTCTATTTAAAATTTTTAGTATTCTTTAATCACACACATAATGATCTTTATATGGGTACTTTCATCATTGCTATGGCTTGTATCTATTGTCTCCCCAAAGCCTCACCCATTCGTAAGCGGGGCTTTTTGGAGGTGGCTGGATCTAGAGTGTGTGATACTGGGATTAAGATTCTTGATAACTAATGGGTTTGGCACAGTCTTAGCTGTGGATCATGGAATCCCCACCCTCGGTGTGAGCAGCCCCAATCAATAGGCTATAGGGCCTGCATGGAACGTAAGCAGCACCAATCAATAGGCTATAGGGCCTGCATGGAATGTAAGGGCAGAGAAGGAACGCAGGTTTGCTGCTACTGCCTGCTGCTTGTTACTGCCTGCCTGCCTGCCATGGGCTGTGTCTCCTCTGTGACGCCCTCCGCCACGCCTTGCTGTCTTAGAAGCAGACGACTATGGACTGAAACTGTTATGTTCTGTGAGCTGAAATAAACCTCTCCTCCTTTAACTTTGTGTATTGTGTATCATGTCTCAGCAATAAGTACCTAAGACAATCATCAAGCAAAAGGTGAAAAAATTGTATAAATACTAATTTAAAAACTTTTAGTACATAGATGACAGTTATAAATAAAATATAAGCATGATGAGAGTACATTTTATTATTTTTTATTTTAAAAAGAAAAAATAAAACAGAATTTCAAAAAAAGATAACAGGAGAGTAACAATAATAAATATACTGAGTATTGTTATCTTCAGAATAATTACTCAGAATGTAAGATACAGGCATGAAATATTTTCCACAGAATATTAACACACGCCTTTCTTTTCAATGAACTAAGAGAAACTACCTGTATCACCATCTTACATATCTTGTTTGTATATTTTTTCCTTTTCCCTTCCTTTCCCCTTTCATAATGAAAATACATTTTAAACCTCTATTTTTTTAATACATAGAAATCAAACACAAATAAAATATAAAGCTCAGACATAACAAAGACAAAAATATTTCAAAGTTTGGAAAAATAAACACATTGCTAGCGCTTTCTCTGGAATTTCAGGATGTATATGTATATATGTATATGTATATATTACTTCACGAATAAGAATATATTCATGGAAAGGAGAAAGGAAAATAATAATACTCTAAAGCATAGGAAATTAATTTAAATCTATTGGAAACACTCAATGTTTTTTCACACCAGGTATTTCATTTGTAATTCCCTTTTTACACTGTCTGAAATTCTTCTGCTGGACTTGTGTCTAACTCAAGATGTGACAATGCAAGAATCAGTGGCAGGAGCCCTGTGGGATTGCGGAGTTACAGTACTCAGAGTCACTAAGGTAAATAACAAATGTTTATTTATTACTATTATTTTCATTTATGTATGTGAGGATTCCCAAGCCTATGCACTGAACTACATTCCTCACCCCTTTCCACTGTGAAATAGAACCTCACTAACTTGTTACTGTGTTGACATGAGCCTTTCTAACTCAGCCTTTCTCCTTAGGTTCCGAGTCCTGAGATTATAGGTTTATGCCACCATGCCTGGACCCAAATGTTCCCTTTACCTCCAGGCATAAGCCTGGGTCCAGCAGACCCATCCCCTACTTTTCTCCTGTACGTTTGTACTTTAGCATTGTAGTAGCCAGCTGGACATCTCAGTGAATTTCCTTGAAGGATACAGGAAACAATATACATTTACCCACTTGGAATGATGAGCAGAAAGGAGTGTGCACATGTGCAAAATTGGCAAAATGAGATTGGGACCCACTTTATGTTCTGATTAACTGGATTTGTGTGTGTTTACCTGAGTATCAGAAGTTTCAATAGATGCATTTGTTTTAAAATATTTTCTCTTGATTTTTCTGGTACAAGTAACCTAGTTCACTACAATGGCACATGAAAAACCAGACTTGTAAGTTTTGGAGGATGTCACAGTGAATCATCAGATTACACACACAGGGATGGTGCTGATCTATTATGGTAAAATACATGCTTTCATGGCAGAAGAGCGGTGTGGGTGGACGGTGGGGAGGAGGATGATGATGATTACAATGACTCTGACATTCGCTTTGTGAACCAAAGTTCCTGTGACGGGGACATGGAGCAGAAATAGACTGACACAGACGCAGGCAATGCAGACCTCCTTGATTCAGATGATGGAGAGAACAGCATGTGAGTACATATTTGACTAGTTGAGAGGTTGTGAAATGGCCAAACAGCAAAATGGAACAATTCAATATTAGAATTAGGTCCAAAAACATAGTGGTCTTAGCAGGTGCTAAATGTATTGGACAGAATGCTAGCACCGCCACTTATAACAGACAAAATTCTGCAAGATACTTCGAAATACACAAAGGCTGAAATGCAAGTAAAACTGTGAGCATCAACAGTCATGTGTAAGATGTATTCCTTACGACACCTCAGTAGCTGGACTGAAAGCATCCATAGCTCTGCTGTACTTAGCACAGATTTCTCGTGGTGACTGCAGGAATGTAAAATATTTCTGGAAAGGTGATGGGTCAAAATATGGCATAAAAATGTATGCCTTGTAGATACAAAGACTTACTGTATTTTGTAATTAGAAATTTATCCTGTATCTCAGCCATCAGGTGCTTATTTATATAGCAACAAACTGAATGGTATTGTAAACAGACTTATGACTCTCATCTCCCAAACTAATTGGAATGTGACATTTGGTGATTGATTTCTTGGTTTATAATTGGTGTTCCTTTTGCTGGCTGAACAAAAATTGACCAGTGCAAGAACTGATGCAAGAACAAACCAGAAATTCCAATTGAAATGTTACAATTTCAAAACAGAGAATTGAACAGTTTAATCTTTGAATTTCAGAAAGATGTAATGTTGGCCTCACGTACGGCAGAGAAAGAGAAACTGGCACTGCTGATATCAACACTTCAACACGGTGGAAATATTGATACAGAAAGCTCAACAAAACGAAGCCTGAGATGGAAACTTCCAATGACAAAACCGAGATGTGATGATGAGTTACGCAACTATGATGTCATTTGTTTTTGTGTGACATAAATAGTGGAGAGTTTACAAAGAAAACAATGAGTGCAAAATATCACAGAGAAATTTTCTTAGAGGATTGGGACTGGAGGTCAGAAGACATTATTTAGAGCAGGGGAAAAACAAAATGTTTCTGCCCAGGGAACTATGCAAAAAATAATTGTGGAGCATGCTGTGAGCTGACAGGCGAACAGGCAGGGGTAGCATCACAAAGACCTACTAAGACAACAGGAAACCGAAAAGATGTCACCAACTTTGGCCTACAAGAAAGGACGGGAAAACGAAACATACAGGCTGTCAGTGTAATAAGCGATGCTTGTGTGTAGAACATGTGGTTGTCATATGTGAAGACTGCACTGGGTGTGACAGTTAAAGCAAAGCTAATTTGTCATAGGCTTTTGTTTGTGTTTACATTGTAGTTCACATAGGAATTTATTCCTGATGTTATCTTTCAGGTTTTGTAGGTCAGTAACAGCTGATGTGAAAATGTTGACGTCAATCCTAAACATACAATTCATATTAAAATTTTAATAATTTATTTTATTGATACATTACGCTCCTGTTAACTATACACTGTATAATAATAGCCTTCTGACAAAGGAGCAAGACCACTGAAATGTCAAGTGTGTCCTACACAAAGGCCAAGAAAGCAAACACATGTGCTGTCAGTGTAAGTGATGCGTGTGTGTGGAATGTGCTGTTGTCGTGTGTGCAGACTGCCTTAGGGGAGGTAGCTGAAGTGAAGGTTATTTTGTTTTGCAGTGTTATGTTGGTATTTTCATTTTAGTTCATATGAGAATTTATTTCTCATGTTCTTTTCTAGACTTTGTACACCAAAAACTAGTTGATGCTGAAAATATTCATGTTTTTATATAAGCACTCAAATATTAAAAACTCAATATTTTATTTTTGTGTTATTCTTGCTGTTAAGTACTCATTGTCTAATATAATACAACTCATAAATTTTAATTAATAGTTCATCAATGGAAATATTATAAAGAATAAATGTGGGTCTGAAAGACTCACTTTTATGCACCTTTATGATAAAATTAGTCTTATGCTCCAAGGGCTACTATAAATATACAACACTACTTTTAACCATAAAGCTATTTCAGTAAAACAATTTTAACCTATTCTGTGTAGAATTCACTTTATAAAGGTTAGTATCAGCTGTTCTAATTTATTTGAACATTGATTAAAACTGGAAAAAGACAAGAAAGTCATAATGAGTACTGTATGCATGCAGACAAAAGAAAATCACGTTGGTTCACCCGTCACACTTTAAAATGAGTGGAAGACACATGTGAATGAGAATAATGGACATAGGAGAAGGCATTGAGAAGACAGAAAGCTCGTTGAAGTGGGGTGAGATGAAATCAGTATTTAGAAATTCACATCCAGACCTCTAATCAATTAGTCCCCAGATGATTAGAGCTCTGCTAGATGGTATGGACGTTAACATGAAGATGTGGCAACAGATTGTAAGCTTCACCATAAGATGAAGGTTTTTAAGTGAACAAAGCAGATCTACAACTCAACAGAGTTTAGAAACAAGTATCGCTTTGGTCCCCTTACCAGCAGAAGTGATTCTAAGTCATACCAAGTGCTTTGCAGTCAGATTTAGCTTGGTATTCTTGATGTAATGACCTTTGTAGATAAACTCCAATTCCTCTGGTCATCAGATACTCTCTGGATGCATCTTGGAATCAGTCTTATGTGTCAGGCTAATCCCTTACCATGTGCTGCAGTTGTTGGCCCTGACGTCCCAGGGTGAAATATTCTTCCCGCAGGGAGCAAGTCATTTAAGATGCTGTGCGACTTCCCCTCACTCCTCCGCATCCTCCTGGACTCTGTGTTACTGTTTTATCCAGAAGATGGGAACACTCGATAGTGAAAGCAATGGGGTGGTGGGTGGACTTGGCCCAGGTCAGATAAATTAAGACATTATCAGGGAACTGCCCTCTAGTTCGCTTATGTTATATTCTGCCATTGCATTCTCTGTATCCCTGTGTGAAAGAAACAGAAGAAATACAATGAAGCCACTCGAAGAAAGTTCTTGCTTTCATAGGTTATTAATCCATAGTGAGTGCAGCATAGACTGTTTCATCTAAAATCATGTGTTAAAACATTTACATGATTCCAAAAGTCATGGAAATCCTGTAGAATTTGCTTCACAGTCGTCTACTAAGGAAAAGCAGAGGATTGATGTAACTTTCTTTGTATCTTCCTGAGGTCAGCTGAGAAATATGTGCAATGCTAAACATCACAAGTTAAACTACACTGTTACACTTCAATCTAATGTAGTTCTTTCAACACTACCAGACATAAGTTACATAGTTTATTATCTTGGAATGATATCCACAGGGAATATGTAAACTACTTGCACAGATTTTTAAATTTTTATACCCCAACTAAATATAGAAGATCAATAAAATATAAAACAAAATGTATTTAATATTAGTAGATAAATTCTACCAGAGCAGTCATCTAGATGTTGCTGGTTCCACCATGAAAATACATAGAGACTCTGTAAAGATTTTAATGTTTAAGGAAAATTAATCGAATCATAAAATATTAATGGAATTATGTCAAAACATTTAATTATAATCTCTAAACAGTGATAACAAAACTAAACACCTGGTGAATATGTACACTTACGTGTCTAAAAGAAATTCTATCGTGATCATGTGAAACCCCTATTGCTTTAACACAACTTTATTATCATAAATTAATTAAAAAATAAGTTATTTAAATTTTTTAACATAGGATTATGAATAAATAATACATGAATATAATTTAATCTTAACTATCCATGTTAATCCATTTACACTGTGCATTCAGTAGTCTTTGCTTTGCTTGTAGTGGCTTCATTCAATGTCTAAGAAGATACCACACCTTCACCTAAATATGCAGTTCGATCTGGTGTATGGCTGACTCCCTGGAGTGATGACAGGGTTGAGCACAGAAGGCTTCATGAAGCGAAGGAAGAAGAGGGACCCAGCGGCAGGTGCAGCAGCATTCACAAAGCTGTAGCAGTAAGATAGTGACAGGCCTCAGTCACTGTCCTGGTTGCTCAGACACAACACCTGACCAAGCTAACTGGGTAGAAGTTTATTTTGGCTCATGGTTTTGGTCCATGTTTGGATGGCTCCAAGACAGAAATAGGGTGGCAGAAAAGCACAGTAGAGGAAAAGGGGCTTGATTCATTGCAGCCTATAAGCACAGAGAAGAGGGGATCTGGGGAGCCAGGTGCTCCCATCTGGTCCACCCAGAGTCAAGGACCCATCTCTTAACAGCACTGTCAGCTATGGGCCTGTCCAAGGAGGAAGCCACCTGAGTACAGCTCTTCCAAGATCCAACCAGCTGCCCAAAGCTCTCCCTCTGAGCACAGGCACTTTGGGGCCATTTTGGATCTAAGCAAGAACACATGGTGGAGAAAGAGAAAGCAACATCAAAAGATAATAGGACATTATTAAAAATAAAATAATTGGAAAATTAGAATGGTTAAAAAACATGCATTTCTCTATATATGCATACAAATATACACATAGTTTGTATATATGTGTGCATATGTATACACACATACGTAATATTGCACTTGAGGAATTGAGCCTAAATTTTAATCTTTGGAGTGTTGTGTGGCTATACTACGCACAATACGGTCAATGCTCTGTTAGCACAGAGCATTGGTTTTGAGTCACTGTTTTGGTGTTAGAAAAACATAATGGCCAACACAATGACAGAATTTTCAAGTATATTGTAAGAGTGTTTATGTGACTTGTTATCGCTTGTGTCTAGATATTCCTCCCAAGTCTATGTGGTCATAGGTGGGGCTTTTCAGAGGTGGGTGGGTCTAGAGCGTGTGATGCTGGGATCGATTCACGGTGCGGTGCTAGGCTCAAGGGTGTGAGTGCTGCCCGCCCTGAGTAGCCTGGGTAAGATATAAGGGACAGAAAGACCTGTGCTCTTCCCTTGCTTTGTTACCTTCTGCTCGCCATGGCTGTTTCTCCTCTGTGGTTCCACCCTGCCTTGGAGCCAGCCAATTATGGGCTGAAACCTCTGTAAACTGTGAGCTAAATAAGCCTTTTCTCCCTTAATTTTCGGTGTTGGGTATTTCATCTCAGCAAGAAAATAATTAAGACACAACTCAAAGACATAGCTCAAAGTATAGTTATCATAGACCCTTTTTAAAAAATCAATATTAAATACAAATGGAATGACAAGTTTTGTGAAGAAAATAGAATCTGATTTTTCTCTTACCTTGTAAAATATTACAATATATTTGTATATTTTGTAAATATTTTTTCACTTTTTATGAAGAAATAAAATTTCTCAACAAGAGAAGAATAGTTCATACACTGTATTATTATCTTCAAAGATTTTACAGTACGTGAACATAAAAGATTCTCTTTTACAAAGAAACATTAATACAAAGCTTTTCTTTCAGTGAACCACGAGAAGCTAGTAGTACCTCTTTGAAACAAGGGCAGCGGTGATTTGGTGAGCCAGGGAGATTCCCCACTTCCGGTCTCTCCATTTCCGCTTTGCTTCTCACTCGCACGAACGTCCTTGAGAAAGCAGCGCACTGGGCCACCGTCTCCCATTCCTTCCTCGTTTTTTCCTCATGAACTCAACTTGATGACAAGTAAAGCAGCTAAGCTGAAAAATGGTGAAACGCAGCCTTCACTTTAAATCTGGTATCTAAGGGAAAAAGCTACTTATCCAATGAAACCTAATATGTAAAATTACTGTTGTATTAGTTAAAGTTCTTTTTCCTTCGTTTTACTTTTGCCTGATGTATGAAGTAATTTTTTTACAAAGAAACACCGGGGATCAGATAGGATGGCAGACGTGGCTACCTGGGAGCTCCTCTGCCATTGGGCAGCTGCGAGCTGCCTGCTCTCCCGGTTCTCCACCTAGGTGGGAACAGGCGCCCAGCACAACCCCACGGGGCCGGCCCCGTGGCAGGGCTGGAGTGCAGCTGCCTGGGCAGCTCAGCCGGAAGCTTGGCTTGTGATCTCGTGCAGCTACGGTCTGGAAACCCACGCGGGATGCTTTAAGGTCTGGGAACAGGGCTGGGCCACTTCCGGGTATGCGCTCTGGCTTCTGCTGCTGGGTGCGCAGGCGCTCTGATCTACTGCGGGCTGGGTGGGGCCTCTGATCTTCACGTGGGAAAAGTGAGAAGAAGGACGCCAGGGTCGGCCTAGGGCTTGCAAGAAGCACTGTCCGCTCCGAGAGGAAGGCCTGGAACCAGGACATTTCCATAATTCCTTGCAGTGTGATTCTAATGCTTCATGGAATACTGTTTCTTAAGACTTAAAATTTGAAAACCTATTGTTTTGAAGACTCACGTTCTAACACTACTAATGATTAGTTTATCACCTTATAAGTGTTACGAGCTTTTAAATGTCTGTGTCAGATTTTAAAAGGTTAAGGAACCATTTAAAAAACCTTAAAAGATTTATTTCATTGAGTATAGTCTCAAGGTGCATCCATTTACCTAGAAGTGTCTCAAGTTAATCCTTCTTTACAGCTTAGTACTCCATTGTGTATAAAACCCACACCTTTTAAATTCATTCATCAGTTGATGGGCAGCTGGGTTGTTTTTAAAGTTTAGCTATGACAAACTGCGCTGCTATAACCACAGATGCGCATGTATTGCTGTGGTACAATGCTTTTAATTATGACACTGTTTCTTTTGTGTGAGAAACTGAAAGTGTAGATAAGCCGAAATGTATAATATATATTGTGAGAGGAAGAAGTTACTCACAAGAAAAGGGAAGGGGAAGTTTTTCAAGAGGAGGGAGGAGGGGAAAAGGAAGGAAGGAAGGGGAGAAGAAATATAAGAAAAGATGGAAAAAATGGAAAGAAATCTTTGTAAATGAGGGGAAGAGGGGCTGAGAGGAAGGCAGGGAAAGGGAAGAGGAATTAAGATACATCATGTACACGTGAAAATTCCCACAATGAATGTGATCAAACCGTGTATCTAAATTATATCAATAAACAATAACGAATAAAACCTCAAAAGATATTATTTTATGACCGAATGATACAATAATTCTGTCATTACTATTGTTACAACTAAGTGCAAATAAATTCTTATACTGACACACTTGAGGAAAACAGTAAGGGAAAATAATTGAAACACTAAATATAGGTATATAATGATCATGTGATCCATCCTGGGTTTTGTAATTCTATCATCATTTGTAAAACAGAAAATGAATTGAGAGACACTTTTTTCTTTCAGATCAAGCTAGAGTATGATATTCCATAAAAAGCCGCATCTAGATTTGTATTGAGCAAAAGACTTTTGTCACTCCTCTTTAGATCTCCAAGTGCTATCCTGGTGATTTTTGTGGGAGGATCCGTTTATAGAGCAGCTTCACAAATTCAAAAGATCTCTATTGCCGAAATCAGCATGCACAAAAGGAAATTTAGTTCGCAGAAAGAATAGCAAATCCCAAGCACAGATTACATACTCAGCGCAAACAGCATGTGGGAGAGACCCCGCAGGGAAACGGAGTGTGTACGGGACGGAGCGGCCCTTGCTGCATGATGGGCTCTTGCCGGCAGTTGCCAGGCGTGTTAAAGGCATCGCACATCTTGCGCCCTCCCAAGACAGAAACTTCCAGAGCAGTCATGGAGGAACAAGGGCAGGCTTAACCTCCTGGCCGCTTTCTTCAGACCCTGCTGAAGAGGGGTTTTTTTGTTTTGTCACTTGCACATTCTAAGCTTCCTCAAGTGATTTTTTAAAAAGACTTTGAAGCACTGCCAATGACAAAGCGCTACAGAGCTGAGACCACTTTTTCCCTTTTCCGCGCTAATGCTGTAGCAGCCCTTCAAATACACGTGGCAAAACGTCAATAAAACAAAATGACATAGAAAGTGTGACATTTTGTAGCGTTAAATGTACTTCCTTCCTGAATTATGCAACTTCTAAGGTCGTGGTTTTGTGTAAATGGAGAGGGTCTCAGGTTGATTATTCAGTCCTTCTACGTTACACCGTCCAATGGTCCTGAGTCCTGGATGCTACTTGTGTATACATCCATTCCGGGTTCTGTGCTTTTTTCCTGTAATACATAAAGTTGGGACTCCCATTTCTAACTTTTTCAACACACTTAACAATCTGTATTTACTTTTCGTTAGTTTTTGAATTTTTCCGTTAGCTAAATCCACTGCTTTTCTAACTCACCTCCTGGAACCTCCTTATCTGCTCTCCATTTTGTCCTCTTAGGCATTGTGTATAAACCTGCAGTTTCTCTGTCATTTCACACCCATATGTGACACGCATGATGTTATAAATGTAATATTTAAACCTCTGTGGGTGGAAAGTAATCCAAACTGTAAGGTAACAGTAAGACTCTGCTGTTTTCTCCACTGACTCACTACTAAAAACAAACCAAAAGCTCAACTCACACCAGGCATGGTGTCCAACACTGTAATCCTAGCGATTTGAGAAACTGAGGCAGAAGATCCACACTTTTGAGCTGGCCCTGCATGGGGAACTTACAGCCTTAGTGAGAACCTGTGTCAAAATAAAAAATAAAAACAGACTAGAGATGTTGCTAAATGTGAAGGAGTCCATGTGTAGCAACACACACACACACACACACACACACACACACACACATAGACACCCAATGTTCAATACCACAAGGTCACGTGCTTGATAAAAGGCTAGTCTTAAACCTGCACCACGATCTCACAACAGATGACAGAAGCACTTGAAGAATTGCCTAACCTGCTGATAGATGTAGTAAAGCTTTGCAGTGAAACTAAACTTTGTCCTATTACATTCATTCCATTATTTCCATGTCCACCGTGCCCAACTGACACCAGGAGAGGGAGAATTGGTGTGTTTCTGCTGAGGGCCAAGCAGAAGGCAGGGGCAGGGGCAGGAGATGTTTTTACTTATTTTCATTTTAATGTGTCTTTTAGGGTACTGGTTCCTGGGGTTAAGGAAGCTTTCAGCTAAATTATAGAATGAGAAAAACTGTGGTAAGTTTAATTAGCAATAACTTATTTTTCCTTTTAGATCAATGCTTAATTTTTTATTACAGCATAATATTAGGGTACAAAATAACTAGGCTCCTATTCATATCATTTCTCTATTCTTTTGAGTATTGTTAAGGGCAGTTTTATCCACCAATGTCAGGATATTAAATATGTACCTGAAGTATATGAGGTGAGAGATACTTTTAAAATGTTGAAGGTATTAGGATATTTCTGAGAAAGACTTATGCTAAAAATCCTCTATCACCACAAAGGAGAACGAAATAAAACTTGTTGTTGTCCAAGTTGTTTACCCAGTGTTGACAGTTTAAAAGTCAATGAGTGTCTCAAAATTATTCTAAGTAAAAAATGTTATCTAGGAGATACAATGTATCTAGTGCTAATCTTGTTATTTTAAATGCAGCATTAAACAGGGAAAACACACATAATTGCAGGAAAGAGCTTATAATTACATTGTGACTTAAGTATGTACACCATAAATATAGCAAATCCTCGAGTGATATATGAACTATAAGTCAAGCTGTGCAGATGACATTTTGACCCTATTAAATTGAGTGATTTAAAAATGCGTATTTGTACGACACAGACTCCAAACTAAAAGTACTCATGGGAAGAGCAAAGGAGATGGTATTGCCAGCAAAGACTTCGAAATAGAAACCTCCTCCATGACCTGATAGAGAACAAAGTAAAGTATGAGGAAACCACAGCATCAGCAGGAAGCACGGGCAGGGTGAATTCTTCACACGGGTTTTAGGGAGGATGGCATAGATGGAAAGCTGTTTAAGTAGCAGAGTTTAAAGTTTAATTCAAGTGCTGAATAAATTATGCACAGATTCTGTGCATCTGTGGAGAACAGTTGTACAGGCTGAATGTGGTGGAAGAGAACATGTACCAGGCTATTTAATAAGCCAAAAAAAAAAATGGTAGTGGTTTGTATGGTGATAACTGAACTATTACAAAGCAGAGACAGTAAACATCAGAGTATATTTTAAATCAAAAATAACTAAGAGTTCCTAATATGCTGGATGTGGAGAGATGAAAGGAAAATAAGAATCAAAGAATTCTTCAAATTTGTCTTAAGCAATTGGTTGGAAGTGATTTTTCCTGGATTGGGGAAGATGAAAGAAAAGGAGATGAAAGTCAAGAAAGGCATTGAATTTCTACATGCTGAATTTGAGATCATAAACTGAAATCTATAGAAGCACGCTTAGTCAGGCTCAAAGCACTTGGGTAGAACTCAGGAAAACCTACAGTCAGCATCACGCCCATGTTAACATGGGTGTTGAAATGGAGACTTTCGCAGTATAGAAAAGAGAAAAACTAACTCCTGAGAAAGGGAGGGGGAGAGACTGCAACCAACAGTGAAGGGACTGCCCCCTGCTTGGTCGATTCTAGGAGACTGCATGCAGGTCAGAGGGTGAGCAGAGAGCAGCAGTGAAGTCACTTCATCCTGAGAGCACGGGGTGAAGCAGGTCCTCTCAGCTCAGTCTACTTTCCCAGTAAAACATGAGGCGCTGAGGCCATTGGCTGAGAGTGAAGAAAGAACAGGGAAAAGGACAATTGATAGCAATAAAGAAAATGGTGAAGAAAGACTTGGGAGAGTAGGAAATTCATATACATACATACATACATACATATATTCAGATTTCTATGTAGAACATAGTGACCACTGGAAATGTGGTCTTGGATTTAAGGTAAGATAATCCAGTTCTTACGTGGTAGCCACACATCAGGAAAAATATCGCATATATTTTGGTGCCATACTGCAAGTTATGTAAAACAGATGGAGCTGGAGAATGGGAGGGAAAGAGTGGTTAAAAGGGTATCGTTATAATTATTTCACTGCAACCTAAGCCAGATAGAAAGTAAAATGAAGACATGGTTTAAAGAAAGAACAGTTCATAGAAAAAAAATGAAATGGAGTTTTCAATCAAGTCAAAATGTTGGTGGAGAAGAAACTGAACTGGAACAACAAGCGGTCATGTTCAGAGAATGGTCTTCGTGTTTGCCCCTTTGCACCCATATTTGAATCCTAATAGAAGGGATGATTGAACAAAAACAAAAACATTCTTCTCCTGAGAGGTTACACAGAGAATATTGTCAGGATACATACAATTAAGCATCTGTATAAAGAGGTAGCGTGCACCACCATAAATTATTTGAAAATTTGGGGAAATTAGGTGGTTGTAGATGGTGTCTCTCAACACGCATTGAGATATGATTAGGGAGATTGTGCACATGTCAGGAATTAGGCCACACTGACAGATGCACAGACTGCTGGCGGGACCTAAAACCTTTTGCTTCTGATGGCCTAGGAGTACGCTGGTGTGGTGTGTGCTTGAAGTCCTAGTACTGAAGACATCGACACAGGACAGTCATGTGAGCCACAACTGGGAGGCCAGCCTGGGCACCATGGCAAGACCGTGTCTCAAAGCAGATGCAAATACTCAAACAGAAACTAGTATTCTAATGGCAGTAAGGGGTATATGCACCTCTGGGGCACTGGTTTATAATTTCACTGTGATAGTGTCTTGGATAAGAGAGGAAGTTGTCCAACTTTGATGGTGTCATGCTCTGAGCAATTTTAATTTTATTCCAAGGGGAGTGGCAGCTGAGAGAGTGACCACAAGCTGTGGCTTTCTCAAGGGGCAGCCCTTTAGGTGGCCTGGTATTTCCAGGAGCCTCTGAGAGAAGCATGCAGCTCTGTGGCCACGGATGCTGCTGGCCGCTGGTGTGGGTCTGGGGATGTTCCTTTCCTCTCCAGACCAAGCCTTGCCACAGCCCTCGGGGGATTCCATGTTGCTCTGTTCTGAACTGCAGTGTTGGGAAGAGAAGTGTGTACAAGTGATTACACAGCTTGGAGAAAGATCTCAGATTGAAAACGTGAGTGGAGTTTTCAGTAAAGTCAAAGTGTCAGTGGAAAAACGAACAATAGGAGCAACATCTATATGTGATGGTCACCGTGGTTTAATATATTTCTACAGGCATTTAAACCATGTTAACCCATCACTTAAAATAGTGGGTTCCAAATCTTCTAGCCTGTGCAAAGGAAGTAGGATTTAATGTGTATACATATTCATATGTACACATGAGAAGAAGTATAAATAATGAATAAGTATATTTCTTTAAATATGCACATTGGCCCTAGGACATGTATTTCTAGTACATGTATATATAAAATAGAAATTAAAATTCTATATTTATAACACTTAAATATAGTTATAATATTTATGCATACTATATATTAATAATATTTACATATGTATAAAGTTCTAGTGCTTTCTTTCTGATGAAGAAAATGCCAGTTTAACACATTGCCACAATAGTTAGGAGACTGCAGTGTTCATACAATTTAAGAATCCCACAAAACATACATAAAATGAATTTAGAATTTGAATTGTATTTATAGAATGTACAAAAAGTATATTATAGGGGCTGGGGATATAGCTCAGTGGAATAAGCGCTTGCCTAGCAAGTGCAGGGTCCTGAGTTCGATCCCCAGTACCGCAAAAAAAAAAAAAAAAAAAATGCAAAACCTCAAAAAGTATATTATACAAGTATATTAAATTTTCATGAAAAGTCATACCCAAATTGCCTAATTAATAAAGTGATGCAAATAATAAGTATGTGAAAGAAAATACATGTACTTTCAAACGAAATTTACCTTTAGCCTTGTGTAACTTGATACCTTGTTTGCTTGCATCTATTTTCAGAGTTAACATTCACTTTAAATGTGTAGTCTAATGTTTTAGGCTTCATGCGTGTATATGAACTTCACAGGTGTCTCACTGTGTTTGGGCCTCGGTTTTTCTTGGTCTTTCCGACTGGCTCTTCCTCTCTGCCCACAGTGCTCATACTTGCTGTGGGACCCCGCCAGCCTGACTTGCTTCAGTGCCTGTTCTACCCCCACCAACCTCCTCCACGAAGGACCCGTGTATCTCCCCTTACCACACCGCGCACTGTTACTCTGGAACTGTTGTAAAGACAAAGGAGGCTGCTGACGCTTAAAATACTGCATTCTGCTTCCTGAACAAAATACTTTTGATTTTCAAAAAAAATTTAAGTCACTTGGCTTCCAGCTACAAGTTTAAATTTTTCTTCATCTATGTGCACAATAATGCCTGTATTAAAAGGTCGCATCTTCCTGTCTTGCTGTACTTTCCACTGCTGTATATTTCGGTGAAATATATAAGCCTGCTCAATTTTTTAAGCGGGAAATCTAGTGGTGGGAAATTAGCTTGAGAGAAAGTGGAGCCAGGCGGGGCTCAGAAACACACGGAGGGCCCAGGGGGTAACGAGCATGAGGAGAGGGTCTGGGCCGTGGAGCTCTTCTGCTTGATGTCCTTTCCCGGAGTCCTGCTCGGGAACATGGCATGCATGACCACAGAAAACATGATTAAGGGGGTAACTGGAATCTCCAGTGCAATGTCCTACAAATCCACTTTGCTAATGTATCCTTTCTCCATGTTTCTAAATACTTTCCTCTTTAACTCACTGTTTTATATAAATTACTCTTTTCAGAAACATTATGGCTTTGTATATACACTGTTATCAATGCTAATCTAATCATTCTACTTTATAGATGTCATTTCTTCAGTTACATGATAAGAAGCTCAGAGGAAAGAATAAGGCAATCTATTTTTTATTTGTTCAGAGCAGGTGTGTCAAAGCTTTTAAAGCTCATCTGGGCACCTGTGTCCTTGGTCCACCACTACTGGTTAAGAAGTTGGCTTCTTGACATAGTCAGATTTTAATAATGTTAGCACTTTATGTTAATTATGAATATATCTTCATGGCATCTTATGATGAATATTAGACTGTTTAAAATATATAACTTCTTTAAACATTAAAGAGTAAAAATGTTTAAGCAATAACATTTGATATTGATCACTCAGGCTTTCACATTTTTTCTGAAAGCTAGAAATATTGACACATGCTACACATGGAAGAAATATTGCCAGCAAACTAGAATTTTGTGTGATTTGTCCTCATTTGGTATTTTAGGTCTGTATTTTCTAAGCAATCAGAATCATTAAGATCACCAAATATGGGTTCTGAACATAATTTGATGGGAACAGATGGGTCAATTGAAACATAACTGTTTGAGACATTGGAAGATACCTGTAGCTTTGTGACTTTATCTCCCCAGAAAATCTCATTGCAATTAAACTGAAAATGACACTGTCCAAACTCTGGAAGCCAGTGGTGTTGATGCTGGCATATCAATTTATTTAACCCTTCAGGTATTGTTTCAATGATTTGGGCTCATTTATTACTTCTTTTTGTTCATCTTTTTTCTTAAGTGAAGCTTAAACTCAACAAAATTACAAACTACTTTCATTTTTAAAAACAGGATACTAGATACTATAAACATAAATGGCCTGCATCATATTTGATTAAGCAAAAAATATCTCTTCCTCTACTAATGTATTTATAGGTATATAACACCTAATCAAATTGTCAAGTTAAATAAGACATTAGAATTAACTGGAGGACAGGATCTAACTCAAGAGTGAAATATGTTATGAAATCATTAATGATATCTCAATATCTTAGCAAGTTTTGTCCATGTAGTCTAGTTTTTCATATATATTTTAATTTTATATTTTTATTTCACAATTAATAGTACAGGAACTGTGCTTAAAATCAGTGAATATTGTTTTTTTTTGTTTGTTTGTTTTTTGTGGTACTGGGGATTGAACTCAGGACCCTGCGCTTGCTAGGCAAGCGCTTATTCCACAAAATCAGTGAATATTGTATTGAGCTTAAAAGTTTGCTGCATTGGGAAGCCTGGGTTATTCCAATTAGATTAAGAACAAAGATTTTAAACTTAATAAGATTAAGTAATTTTAGTATTTTTATTTTTCTAGTTCTTAATTTGCATGAATCAATGAAGGAAAACTAAATAATGTGGTAAATGCTTGGTCAAGTGTCATATAACGAGGCCACCAACAGCACACATGGGTGCTGCTGGAGGCCGTGGTGTTACAGGGTAGCTTCCCAAGTGTTAGCTGACGTTTGCATATCTGCAAGCAGCCAAAGCAGTGCTCAGAAGTGCATCAGAGAAAAATCTGCCAAAGTAGAATTGAGAATATCAAGAAATGTGTGTTGGGAAGGAGCCATGCCAGTTCTAACCAGCTTACCCTAACATTCAGGCTCTCCCCAGCAGTTCAGTGATTCTGAGACTGACAGATAACTTTCAATCCCATTTTGCTGCCAAAGAACCCAGAATGTTTCTGTTTAACTTTTGAGTCATACTCATTCTCCAGGTGTTTGGCTTTCATAATCAAGCACTTGTTGACACATTAGTTATTACAAACCAGTATTTTCTCAAAATATCAAAAAGCTAAGAGAAGGGTACAAATAAAAACCATTCACAATAATTTTCCCTTGCTTTTGAATTCCTTGAAAATAATGCACGAGACTACAGTGATAGCTTCTAGTTTCTAAAAATCTTAGAGAGAAGCTAAATATCAGGTTCTGAGTTCTATGTGTTAAAAGGATTGCTACACTCATTATCTGACTTAATCTCTTTCTTTCCCACAAGTTATATAATTATGGTTCTCAGGCATGGGGTTAGAATGGACTCACATTCTACTTAATAAATGAATAAATTTGCTAATGTAAACTTTAAGCCTTTTTTCCCATTTGAATGATTTCTTTTAAGAGGAGATGTTAATTTGCACTTGAAGTAAATTGCAGAATGTTGATTTGATATGTACAGTTTGGTTTAGAAAAGAAATTGCTCACGTTTCTAGATACTTGTGATACAAGTTAAAATTAATTATCCAGGGGGTGAATGACATGCAATATGAGGACACAGCTATCTTGAGCACTTTCATCAGTATATTTTTATTTACTAACATATTTGTCTCAAGTCTTTCTTCATATATAATAACAGGACATGTTCAATCTAAGCTGCTTGTCTTAGTTACTTTTCTCTCATTGCTGAGACAAAATATCCTATCACCAAAATTAAGGAAGGAATGGTTTATTTAGCTTATGGTTTGTGGAGGTTTCAGTTTATAATCAGCTGGCTCCAAGGTAAGGTGGTATGGCACAGAGGCAACACTTTAGGGTGGCACAGGACAGCAAAAGCAGAATAGCAAACAGTGGGGGTGGGGGAGAACAAGCCTCTTTTCTTCCCTTGTATTGTAGGTAGACTACCCCCACCCAGGGGGCGTGCGTCACTCACATAATCTCCATCCCTCCTCTTGCACAGCCTCAGGATGAATGCAGAGTAAGGCCTCTGGCCCTCTGTTGAGTCACACAGGTAACCTTCTAAGCTTCTCAAGTTGACATAATGAGTAGCATCCTAGAGCGGGGGGGGGCGGGGGGGCACATCTTGTGCATTCCAGTATGTAGAACTGCTGAGTCACTTAACCAAGCCTCTAGACTCCTCAAGTTGACACAGTGTGTCAAGTATAACATGCTAAATTATGGACCAATACTTATCAATGACACTTTTACCATTTTGATTAAAAGTTATTTATCTTTTTGGTCAAGTTTGTACTACACATAGTATAACCACACAATAAGTATATGTGTAGTCAGATACACAGTCACAAAAAGCTACTGTAGAAAATGAGGGGCGGTGAGTTGAACAGAGCACTATCACCACCACCGCGATTGCTGCATCATGACAGGAAACAGCAGGAACACAGCCAGTCTCAGGAAAGGCCGGTGTGTATTCCGAAGTGCTTCCTGTTTACTATTAGCAAAATAAAATAAATTTAAAATATGGAATCGTGTGTGTTCCCATAGATCTCGAGTGTCTCCAATGTGACTGGTACGAAACACTGGTGATCTGAGTTATGCTGTCTTCATAAACAGACAAGGAACGACCTCCAGACCCAAGATTGACCGGGATGCATTAACTTGACAGCAGGCAGCAGCGGTGCCACAGATCACATGCAGCATTTTGCATGGGAAAATGCTCCCCGGCAGCGGACTGCAAGCATCTCAGACCTGCTTACGGCTTTGAAATATGAACATCTCCACAGACACGCCACAGCTCTTCCTTCCTTCTGATCTGTGCTTTTAATATCAGATGATTAGGCTGCTTTGATTACTGCACACTGTTCTCGAGTCCTGCTGTAACGCACACTAAAACAGTAGCATTGGGAAGTATTTATGTTGGCTGTATTTTAAATTGATGGTGAGACATTACCTCCAATTAGCAGCATCCTCGTTATTCTGTGACCTAGTTGAATATACCACATCTCACCTTGTCTTCAGTACACAGCCCATTTCTTGTGTCTTCATCAGTTCCACCCCACTCATGAAAACTTCTTAACAAAAGCTCCTGCCCAGGACCTTTCACTGTTTAGGTACTTGTGGTAACATCAAAGCTTCTCTAATGTTCTATCTCAAAACACCTATTGCAACGCTTTCTTATCATCATGTTTACTTTGTGGTTACGACCTTCTAAGGAAACGTGGGAAACCTTTCTAAGCATTAAGATTTCCTCTCCACTGTCGATCTCGTGGAAATGTAGCCTTGTTCCCCACTCATCCACAGATCATATCAGTCAGTTACACGGAGACATTTTCCCAGGAAGCTTGGGAAGCCCTGAGTGACGCTTTAGCAGCCAGGACTGAAAATGTAAAGATGTGAAATAGCCCCAGTCTGCCTTTGTAGCATCAGTCTCCCGTGGCTCAGGCCCACAGCACACTGCCTCTTTCAGTGCTGACTTCCTTGCCTGTTACTGCTTTGAGTCAGTTATGCACACATTAAAATGTTACTGTCCACATTTTTCTTTCACTGATTTTTATTTTAGTTTTGTTGTTTCTTGAGGCAATGTCTTGCTTTGTAGTTCAGGCTGCCCTTGAACTCACGATGTAGCCCAACCTGTCCTTGAACTTAATGTGATCCCCCTGCCTCAGCCTCTGTACTACTGTGATTACAGGTGATATTTTAAAATGGTAATTATACTATGAAATCTTCCCAGCTCTTATTCTGTAAATGACTAAAATTCTATTTGACAAAATAAGGCTTTCTAAACCCACCTTGATTAGCACATCAGTACCTGGAACCCAGGCCCTGCTGGTCTCCCATGGTTGGACATCAGTAGTTGTCTTCTGTGGAGATTCTCTGCCCACAGTGTTTTTCAGTTGTTGTTAGAAGTCATTTAAAAAATCCAAAGTCGATGCATTTCTAAGGATTTAGGATTTTAATTACCTAGGACCTACATTTACTTGTGAACAAAACCACTATAATAGCTTCCGCAGAATGCATGTACTTTAATCTTCCCTGGGGCCACAGGATGGATCTGCTCCAACCTTACTGGTGTGAATGCCCTGCTGTGTGTGAAGAGCACATCTCCCGCACACCCCCTGCACACCCTCGCCACCTTGGCATCGGCTGCACGCTCGCTGGCCAGCTCCGGCCACTCTGCCCTTTCTCCCTCTTCTCCTCCTTGGACTTGGGTGCGCATCGGGGAAACCACACTCTGCTTGTCCACTGGCTGATGAAGCTCTGTTCATCTCCCCCGGGCTTTTCCACTAGGTTGGGGTAATTCCACTTGCTTTGCTCTCATGTTTAATAATACTTTCTTTTGGAATTTTAATGTTTTGTCTAACGTGTTAACTAGCTGTCCATTCCTGTAAGAAAATAATGGAGACAGTCATTAATTATTAAAAATTCTCATTTACTAATGTGATCATCTCTGCCATTTTGGAAATACTGTTACTGATTACATTTTATTCTGATTAGAGTTTGTATATGGCAGCTTCTTTGCATGTCTTATTTTTATCAGTTATTAAATATTATAAATAATTTTAAAAGAATGTATAGTATATTTAATCCAATTGCTAAGCTGCTTCCCATTGAGCCCATAAACTTTGTGGGTAAGAGTAGACTCATGGAGCATGGTGTCCAGTGGTGACACGCCAGTGTCCTGTGGAATGGTCTCTGTGTGCAGTGAGGCTTCTTCACAGCTGGTAGCTGAATGCCTACCACCCCCATGTGTAGTGGTTTGTGCCTGAGTGACAGGACATACCCTTCCTGGTAGCTGCTTTTGCTAGGATTTTAGAATTTCAACCCACATCCACATATATACTGATTTGCACTCAACCAAAGCATAATTGCCTCCTCCTTCCCCTTTTGCCTTTTGTATCGAGTTGTGTGGACCTCTTGGAACTCCAGGTCCTACTTTTTCTAGTTTGCTGACTGTGGGACGTTTTATGACTTGTGTGTCCTACTTCAGACTGAAAGTCTCCTCCAGTATCAAAATGGGGTTGTCGTAATGCTAACCCTGTGCCTTTTCCTTCTCTCAGGGATTTTAGTTCTGTGCTGAGTAACTTTCTTTGGCTGAAAATAATCATTTTATAGACCTGTATGACTTCTACTGACAGAACTTAGCTAGAACTGTGTGTCTACTCACACTTCCATCTGATGAAAGTGGAAGTTGCCGTAAACCCTCTGATCACATCAGCCCCTTGGTCTCAGGTCTATACTCACATCTGTATTGAGACAAACACATAATCAGCCCATCTGCCCTCAGAGAAAGTTCAAGAGTCCAGGAATGAGATCTGGCTGCACGAATCCTTTTATTATCTTCCAACTGGAGTACAAGCACTGGTAGACTTTCCCACATGACACACCAAAGAGAATCAAATACAAACCAGTAAAGGGTAGGCAGGGTTTGAATACTTCTATAGGAAGGAATAGGACATATGAACTCTTGAACATCATGGGATGAGCTGGGGATATAGCTCAGTGGAATAAGCACTTGCCTAGCAAGCGCAGGGTCCTGAGTTCGATCCCCAGTACCGCAAAAAAAAAAAAAAAAAAAAAAAAAAAAAAAAAAAAAAAAAAAAAAAAAAAAAAAAAAAAAAAAAAAAAAAAAAACATCATGGGATGAGAGTAAGGTGAAAGGAAAATAAACAGATCACAATGGCTGGAAATAACAGAATAAGCTGATAACTGAATAGAATAAACAAATCTAGAATAAACAAACCTTGATAGCCAAATAAAATCATTTATAGATATTTTGAATTTATATTTTCATTAATATTGTTAGACACATAGTTACTAATCCACAAATATTTACTTCAATTATTAGAGATAGTGTAAAGAACTAACTGATTCTTGCCTCTTGAAAGGATACGAGTACCTGGACAGTACATATTGGTAAGTACAGAAAGAACATAGTTGCAAGTTTTGATATGTTCAGTGAAACGAGGGTGCATGATACTGATAGACCTTGAGAGAGGGCACAGATTAAGCGAGTGAGAAAGGCCTTTGAGCACAGGACACCAATGCTGCTGTATGAGGGGTGAGTCTCATTTCGTTTTCTTTCCTGTCTTAAACCCAATACAGTAAAATTCACCTGACTCTCATTGACTCTTCTGACGTTCCTTCAAATTTATCTCTTTGTTTTCGAGTTCAAACTACTTTGGTTTAATATTGTCATGGTCTCCTATTCATTTCTTTTCTACTGAAAGAATTTGTATTCTGAATGTTAACTGTGTAAGCAGTTAACTTTTGAAATGTAAACACGACTCTTTCACTCAAAATTATGCAGTAAAGCCCATTTGTTTTTAAGAAAGACTCCCCAAACCTTCAGTACATGCCATTATAATTCTAAGGCTATCTCTCTAATATCCTCTGTCCTGTAACTAATACTTTGCAAAAATTTGTATTTTCTTTCCCTGTACTCAATATTCAAAATAAGAAAATATTCATAAAATAAGCATTGGGAAAATATACAATGGGCCAAGTACACTTTATCAGTGATCATTCCACACACAGGGCACCGGCCATGTGCCCTTCGTCTTGTTTTCATTGTGCATTCCTCATTGTCAGGGACTCACAGAAGGCTGCCTTTTCAGCAGGACTCATTCATTTAAAGCATAGAATGTAAACATACTTACTTGGAATGACTTTGAGAGGTTCTCAGTTGTGATTTGCAAAGGTGAAGTTAAAACTTTGTTAATAGCCCATAACCAATAATTAAACAGAACCAGGATTGTAATTATTGTGCTAGAAGGCATGGGACTGTATCCCTATTCAGTAAATTAGAATCTGTAGTAGATTGGATCTAGAATGCCCCCCAAGTCTGGTGTGTTAACAGCTGGGTCACCTCCTGTGGCACCGCTGGGCTGTGCTGGGAACGTCAGGAGGCAGGGCTGGTGGAAGGAGGGAGGTCCTTGCCCGCAGGCCCTTCAGGAGACCCGCGAATCCCTGCCTCTTCCCAGCTGCACTGACACGAGCAGCTCCTCTACCACAAGCTCCCTTTATGACGTTCTGCCTCAGCACAAGCACACAGACACTGGGCCTGGCAAGCAGGGACTGAATACTCTGAGATAAGGGGCCAAATAAGTCTGTTTTCCTCTTTAGTTATTGATTTCAAGTATTTTGTAACATGGACAGAAAGCTGACTAACACAATATCCCTAATACTAACATTGCTTAAACTTCAGCAAACAGTCAGGGAATTCTTCTTGGATTTACAAATAAACAGATTTAATGCTTTTTATCTCTTAACAGTATTTAGTTAATATTTGCTTAAGTGATATTTACGCATGACTGCACTGGTCCAGAGTCATTGTCTATATAAAGATCTGATCATATCCAAGGTGGAACTGTAACAAACATTCATGTGTGACGTCCACACATATGCCACTGGATTTATTTTCTCTATCACATATTATCATGAAAAATCCCCAATTATATAGAAATTGCATTTTCCCTCACATTCTTTGATGCTTGTGATTAGTGAACTTAGGAAATGTCAGTTATAGTTTTAGTCAATGATTTAGACCAAAATACTTTGAAAATATAACACATATATCAAAACTCTGTTAATTCTGTACCATATTTTATTATTTGATATGTGCAGTAGCAAAATCAATATGGCTAATTATTTTCTAGAGAATGAACCAAGAGTTGTAGAATAAAATAAATATTTTTGTCTTATAAGAAAAATACTACCTCCAGAATTCTATTAAAGAGGTAGGTTGAACTCTCACTGTATTTTGTAATTATTTTTATCTGTAACTAGCAATTAGTAATGTAAATATACTATTATACTGTTTTGAATTCATTAATGCTGTTATTACCATCATTTAGTCTTGGTAGACTTTTGAACCCTTCAACCAAGGACTTCACCGCTAAGAAAACAGAGCTTACAAACTGATCATCTAACATCAAAGTATTAGGCAGTCTGTGCTTGGATACTTTCATAATTAGGCATTTTCAGAAAAAAGCTTCAAAAATAATATTTTAGAGATAATTATGTATTATTAATTGGATTTAGGTCACTTTAGTTTATAAAGTCAACCTTGCTTATTTTCTAATTGGAAAGTCCTGTGTTATTATTTGTCCTTTTAGACTTAGTGCAAGTATGAGGAATAATTTACTGAGAATCACCAATGTAAGGAGTCAGACTATGATCATTCAGAATATTATTTTTGATATACTGCTTTTTAACACACTCAGCTAGCAACCTTCATTTAAACATTCTACATCCAAGAAAGTTTCATTCGTGTCAGTTTTGAAATGCTGATGTTCCAAACCTAAATCTTATTCACTAGTTTTTCCTAGGACCCCTTACACCAAGTAAGAACAACAGACTTAAAGTGGCCATGTGTCTCTAAAGTGAATGTCTGGCACCGGCCACTCACTGACAGATGGAAAAGTAGCATCACCCTTCAGGGTTGGTCCTGCAACCACTGGGCAAAACGTACCACCAGCTAAACAAGATCTGGGCCTCAGAGTACAGCTCCTGTTATTTAGTCAGGATACAATGGCTCTGTTAAGTGAAAACAAATCAAAACCTGAGCCTTTTAGCTTACACCAGTTCACAGATGACTTCAATAAAGTGCCTTGGCTACCCATGTTGTGGATATGGCAAGCAAGTTAAATGAGACGCATTCACTAGAGACTGAAAGAGCAGGAATGAGCAGAGTTTATTTAGCTAGCTGATGGACAGTCTCTAACCAGGAGCCAGAGATGTCCACCCTGATTTGGGTCTTATCTTCGGTTTAAGTACATTTTTAGGTTTCCATAGCAACTATTACCTTATTTTTGGGAAATTTACAGGAATGTCATGTAATGCTTACAAGGTTTACCTTTCCCAGAAGTTGACCATTGTGGTTTAGCTTTTAGCCTACTTCCCAATTTGTCCTGTTTGTCCTGTCCCCATTTTGTGACTCTGCTCTCCTTTAAGTGGGTTGATAACTAACCAAGGAGACTGGGGTGAGGAGGGGCTCAACTACAGCTTAAGCAAATTTAAGTGACTTCATGTGCAGTTACAAAAAGAAAATGGCATCTCTCTTGCCCTGTCATTGTAAAACTGCTCAGATGAAATGACGCTTTGATTTATACACACATCCTGACATAGACTTGCATGCACAGATGCGCACACACATCCCTATTGCCCTGTGGCAGTACACGCTGATATAGTCGCAGTGCTACCCACACAAGCACTGCTTTTCTTCCTGATTCTGTGCACAGGGAAGCACAGTGGGCAGCCCTGTGCTGGGTGCTTTGGGGGCGCCCCCTGGACTGCAAGAGAACCTGTGATGTGTTTGTAGCCTATGAGATATGGGAAGGTATGTGTATTTTCAAAATGTAATTAAGACACCATGTCAGCTGATTTTACTATTTACTGTAATGATTATTATGAATGTATGAAATTATGTCATTCTTATCCTACATGGTATAATAGAAATATACAGTAAATGTTTAATTTAAACAAAAAAAGTTTACATGAAAAGACACAGGGTAGTTACTTCCTGTCAAAATCCTCCCCCGGAAGTGAGCACACTTATCCCATTGTTCTCACCGCTTTCTGCAGCAGTTCTGAAGTCTGCATCCACGAATGTCTTTCCCAGATGTGCTCAAAGGTACAGTGAGTGCCGCTGCTCAGAGCTGTCCCGCAGAAAGGCAGATTCATGGGAACATGATGCGATGTCTCATCCTCCTGCCTTGAGTCCATTCTGGACATCCAGGCAGCACAACAGCACAACTAGACGTACAAGTAGACTTCCAGCACCGCTTCAGCAATGGCAAGCATGGTGGGATAAGTGTGTGGAAGGGCAGAGGCAGGTTTTTAAGAGGATTAATGGCAAAATGCCTTTTACTGTAATAATTTTTTAAAATTTAGACATTTGCCATGTTTTTCTGTCATGCCTTGTATTTGCATTGCAGCATTGATTCCAAGAGGCAACAGCTCCCATTTTAGATCTGTCAACAGTTGTTAGCAAAGAATGAAACGTCTATGCTGGAGTGAAATGTTCGACACTGAAAGATCTCAATACACAGACCGAAAAAAAAAAAAAAAAAAAAAAAAAAAAAAATACACAGACCGAGTTATTTTTTGATGTTTTGCTGGTTCTATGAATTAAATATCGACCCATGTGTACTTTACACCTTTATGATTTCAGTGACTTGGTTGCACTCATGCTGCTATAATACGAGAAATCCAGGTGATGCTCAGGTTCTTTCTCACTGCTGCTGGGTGACGTCTATACTTGGTTTAGTGTAATGCTGTTTAAATATTAATGAAGTCATTCAACTTTACCTCTGGGGTGAATTAATGTTATTACCCCTTTTACCAGGGAAGGAAACAAAACTACTGGCCATTTATTGACTTCAGGGTATTTGCACAGCCATCATGCATATCACACAGTACTGTACCGTTGTGAGTTAGTGGGAAATGGAGTGAAAGGTTTTTTTTCTGACATAGCCACCTGTATCTCATACCACACCTGGCCTCAAAACTTACTGCCATTTTTAACATGTGCTTTATAATCTGTGCAACAATTTTGTTCAAAAGAGTAATGCATTTTCTGACTTTTAAGTAATCTGTGAATCATTTATTCATTTTTTACTTAGATTATCATCTTTCATATTCTAGTTTCTAACTATTTTAACACTACTTAAAATACAATCCTACTGTTACAGAACTGTTGATTTTAAGTCACTTGGTTTTAATTTCTCATTCAAAATGTAGAAAAACCAAGTTTTCTTAATCAATCTAATTGTTCTTGTTTTGGTTTCATTTTGGAGAAAATAGGTACAATTTACTTGAGATATATGTCCATTTTTCCATTTTACATATAATGCCTTTTCTTCAAATGCATTAAGCAATAAAGAAAACGGTGGCATATTCTAAATAGATTTCTTGGAAATTTGTAATTACTTTCACTTTGACCCGTAAGGAATGATACCTTGTTTGGTACATTCAAGGGACAGTTTTGAATAGTTAGGACAGAAAATGCAGGGTATAAAAAAGACAATTAGTTGTGGGGAATATAAACAGTAAAAAATGCATACTTCGTATGATTCCCATAGAATTTCTAATAATAGTGAATTATAGTACTATAAGATTTTATATGCTTCAAATAAATAAATCATTCCTGAAGAATATTTGTATATTTTCTTAATATATAAAAAGGCATAGACAGAATTAAAAATACAGCTTTCTTCTTTTAAATCTGCTTACTAATCCTCTTTTTAAGTGGGTGTGTTTTTTAAGTTCTGCATTCTGACTACGTTCTATATTATCTGACACCAGTCAGTGTAGCACAGGATGCTGCTGTTCAATTTGCAGTGTCCCTAAAGAGGTTTACTTCTGATTTTTCTTCAGCATATTAATCACCTATTATAAATGAAACACTTGGAAGTCTTATGTAATATTTTGCAAAACAATGTAATCAGTTCTTCTGTAATTTTTTAAAATTAGCTAAACTGGCAGGGAAAGTAGTGCTTTTCAATTTAGAACCGTCTGTTCAACCAATCAGCCATGCCCACTGTGCTGCCTCATTTTTCTGTGGGTGAATATCTGAGCCACTGTTTTGCTGAAATTCAGGCTCTGCCAGTGTCTTCACCTTTTCAGACTCCTTCTCCTGTGGGCTTTTCCTCCATGATTTGAAGAGCATTAATACTTTGTGCACACCCGAGCTCACAGGAACAGTGGGAGATCCCTGGGCGTGAGCCTGAGACCACTGCCCTAGGCAGAGGCTGTGTGCGAGGGCGAGGCACAGACAAGGTGCTCCCCGCCACGCCCTGACCCTTGTGGTGGCCTCGACAGCGAGCACCAAGTGCCCAGCTGCAGCATCACACACGCAGAAGTACCATGTAGGGAGTACTGACTCGAGCACAAGGATGATCCCCGAGCATTTTCAGACTTAAAGGCAAATGTCAATTTTGAAAGAGAAAGAGTTAAAAATAATATTATCAGGACTACAGAAAACAAACAAGAAAGAGAAAAAGAAACCAGAAAGACCACAACATAAGGGTCCCCTGGTTAAATATTGTGGGACTTGAATTTGTGCCCTAAAGTGAGGTTTTCATTTCTTAGAAAATAAGTTTTCATATTGAAAAATGTGATTGACTGAAACAAAAGATGTTTTTCAGAATTTGATGTGCATCCAAATTACTTGGAGTAATTACAATGCAAGATTTAATCCCATCAGTGGTTCACACAAGATTACACATTTAGAGTAAGTGTTCAGGGCTGGAGGTGTGGTTGATTTATGGCCCACAGTTTCAGTAGTAAACAAATAAAAATTTCTGAGCTCTAGGATTCTGGTTCCCACTGCTGCTTTGGGACTTGGGACTTGGAGTCACTCTGTTGTGATACAGTATTAAAGCATTCTGCTTTTAGGATGGTCTTTTTCTGAAAGAATGATGTGTAGTTTAAAGACTAATGAATAAAGATGAAAATCCACAGGAGAAAATCATTTTTTACTTTAAAAATATTAGGTCATATAGAAATCCATGGTTACTAAAAATTATCATTTCACTTTATTATAACATAATGAAGCTATAAAATACCTGTATACACATATGCATTTCATTATTATTATCATAACAAATGACCACAAATTGGGTCACTTAAACATTTGTTTTCTTCAGTTCTAGAGGTCAGGAATTTTTCAATGGGCGCATAGGACATTACTTTTAGGGTCCCATCAGGGCGGAGTCCATGTGTCTTCGTGCCCAGATGCTCTTTCTCTGCGGTCAGTGGCTGTGTCCTGTCTTCGTAGCCAGCAGCACAGCTTCTTCCCACTATGTTGTGAACCCTCCACCCCTCCCTCATCACAGCGCCGCTGTCTAATTCTGATTCTCCTCCTTCACTTTAGAAGCACCCATGTTTACAGTGGACACACCCAGATAGTTCAGGGTGACTCCCCACCTCCAGATATTTATGTAATCACTTTTGTGACATTCCTTTTACCACCTAGGATGACTTGTCCGTGAATAGGATTGAGGGCCTTCTGGGCTGTTAGTTAGCCTGCCCACTTTCCTTCCAGAATTTATTCTGAAAACTTCACACGACCTCATCATCTCTCGTGTTTATGAAAAAGTTATCACATTTTATTATTCAGCTATTTATTTAAGCATACAAAATCATTTCTTGTGGACCAGCTATCCTACAGAGTCCATCCTCCTTGTTCTACTCAGTGCTGTAGTATTTTTTTTTAAAGAGTAGTTAAAAAAAAGAGCAATAACAAAATACCAGCATCACAGACATAAATAAAACAAAGCAAGAACATTAAAAATGATACAGGGTTTCAAAACAAAATAACAATTAACAGTGGTTGTTATATTTCATATTCTTACCTTCAACTAAGTTTTGATAAATGCAGAAGCGATCCAAAGGATTAGAGCTTTCTTCTGTTTAAGTTTGCAGAGAGTGTGTGAAATAGACACGAAGTAAATAAATTGAAAGTTTTCTGACAGTGATAACTTCTGTGTAACAGGTAAAATGAGGTGCAGTTGGGCAAGACTTTGATTACCCCGGCAGGAAGTCTTCTCAGAGCTTGACATTTTAAGCTAAGAGAGGGATGACACTAATGACCCAGTCATCCAAATACCATCTTTCAGAGAGAGAAAAAAGTGATAGCACAGCCCCCTGGGGAAGTCAACTTGGCCTTTTTCTTTTAAATGAGGAAGAATGCGAGTGGGATGTCATGCCCGGTAAGTGTGGCGCCCGGTAAGTGTGGCGCCCGGTAAGTGTGGTGCCCGGTAAGTGTGGCGCCCGGTAAGTGTGGCGCACTTCCCAGGCCTGGGCTGGGCGGCAGGGTGGAGCTCTGCTACTCAGCGCATTCTCCATCTGCTTCATGCCCTTCGTGACATCCCTGCTGTGCACTCGAGGTCAGCTTGGCTTCTCCTCAAAGCATCACTGCTTTGATCCCCTCCCTTCCACTGCAACACACCCCTCGGAGTCCAGGGCCCCCATTCCCTCTCTCTGGTTCATATCATCTGACCCTACAGGTGAAATGAAGATGCTGCAAGATTCACAGACCCTGTGCAAACACTGGTGATTTTTGGCAGATGTCCTCTCCGTGACGCCCACACCTGCTGTGGAAACAGCACGCCCTGAAATACTCAGCATTTCCATGTCGATTCCCACTCACAAGCCCTCTTCTCTTGACAGAGAGAACATTCTACACGTGCTATGTAGAACTACTCCACCATTTTTATGTTGAATATTTTTGTTCTTTTTGTAAAAATAGTAAATTGATTCATGGTCTAGTTTTGGTCAATGGGGAACAAATGTTCTGTGAACATTCTCCATATGCAAGTCCTTAGGATAGACCTGTGTTTTCCCTATGCTGGATAAACTGAATTATTGGTGGAGAGTTACATGTATTTTACTTTTTCCAAGGAGGTTGTATCATTTTACATTTCACTAGCATTAACTAAGTAATGCATAGGTCTGCACCCTCGCAAGTGCGTGGTGTTCCCTATACTTACAGCTGGGTACTTTTAAGGCTATAAAGTAGCACCTCGTTTTTATTCCGGTTTATAAATCTTAACACTGTGTTCAGTACCAAATGACTTTGAACCTTTCCTGGAAAACACTTCTCTCCTAACAATATTTCAAAGTAGCAGCTTGTGCCTGTAGCAGCACCCCAAAATTCCATCCTACAGAAAATTGGAATAAGGAATTGGAAGAGGAAGGGAAACAGTATCTAACAAACTAAAACTGCAAGAAATTCCCTCTGAAATATCCTATCACTCCAGCCCCCTCCCTGATCCATTTGTGCAGAAGTTTTCTCCATTGATATTGCTAGAACAAGAAATTCTCTTCCTGTCTGAGACAAGTTTTGACCATTTGATGGTTCCGCCAGAGAAAGAGTCAGTTAAATTATATTCAGTATTTATATATGTCTACCAAGCTCTCTACATCTGAAAGAGTCATTTATTAAAGTAGAGATACTTCCTTTTTTTAAAAATTACTTTCCATGCCTGTTAGGGAAAATGACCTACAGTTGGCAAAAACAAAAATCAATTATTTAAGCAAAGTGTGTGTGTGTGTGTGTGTGTGTGTGTGTGTGCGTCTAAATAACTGACTGAGGAGCTCACATGTGGCTGAGTAGTGGAAGAAAGTATCTCATACTCTTACACATAATACGAAGAAGGGCTGTCAGTGCACAGCTGACGCGCTTCCTCAGCTTTGCTGCGGGTTTGGGCTCGCCGGGTCAGGTTACCATGTCTGTCCTTAGACGATTGATTTATTGCAGTAAGTCTTCTGGTGGCTAAAATTTCTTTCTTACTATATAAATAACATCATTTTCAATATTTACATAGTAATTACATGGCAGCAAGTTAATTGAATGTTATATCCAGCCTTATATTTATGTTTGCTTATTTGCTGTAGGCTTCTTATCTGGCAATAATGGAAAGAATTCTCTGGCTGTGGTAGGATGGGCCCTTTGCTCTGGTCTCTGTGTATCTCAGGGCCGCTGCTGAACCCTGCACTCGGCACGTTAGGGCGCTGCTGATGTCTTCCTCTCCTGTACAGGTACAACACAGAGTGTAAGCAAATGGGCTGAGGACTCTTGCTGGTGGCTCAAGGGTGTCACGACAACTTTACAAGAATCCAGGGCTGTATTTGTCTTTCCTTCCCTCGTGTTCTTGATCTCTCTCATAGTTATCACCTATATATCTACCTAAGTACTTTCATTTCTTTGCCATAAACTTAACTGTTACTAGGAAGTGGGATGCTTATGTTAAAAGCAAACTCTCTGGAAGAGCAGGAGGAGACATTGAATGCAAGGAGGACAATATAATATATTTTGGATATACATTTTCCATTTCATTTCCATTGTGTTAGAATTTGCTGGTAAACCTGAAGAAGGCAATCTATTCAGTTTCATTTCTATTAATTTGGAATGTTATTCCAGTTGACAGTTTTAGGAAATTTTTGTTAATTTTTATGGACTTAGTGCTTATGTTAGCTGAAAATTTAGCTCTAAGAAAAATTTGTAGTTCGCTGACTTTTTCAGTTTACCTTCAAGTCTAAGAGCATATCGCTTAAAAATTAGTTCAAAAACATTAACCGTACGTCCTTCCAGGTGATGGACTTATTAAAAGGAGTTCTACCTGAAGGCAGAAAACTCTTGTCATTTCCCTGGAACTGTCTGAGATGTAAACATTTCATTTCTATTTCTGCAACATATTTAATTGCAGCGTAGATGCCAGGAAAGGCGCCTGAGCAGAGGAAACGCCTGCCGACCTGCAGGTGGGTGCTCAGCTGCTCTCTTTGTTCCATGGCTTCTTCTATTTCCGTTTTCACTCAGCAAATTAGTCATAACTAGAATACTCAATGATTCACTACTTGTCAGACAGAAAGTAACATCAGAAATACAGCTTTTTTCCTATCCACTACAGAGGAATTTTAGACGTTTAATAATTAAAATAAAAAATATTCAATGATGTTTTTAAATACACATTTTTAATTGATTGAAATGGAAGTTAGTAAGACAAAAACCTAAATGATATCATTTATCACTGTGCATGATAAAGTATAAAAATCAGTTACTAAACCCAAATAAGATATCAGGTTGAAAATCTTAGTTCTCTAGTTAGTGTGCAACTCAATACCAGTAGTTTTTACTAAGTGAGTAATTCCATATTCTCCAAATCTTAAATAAAATATGGATACATATTACATGCAAGATGTTTCCATGAGAGATACAAACTTTCCTTGAAGCAGTTACCAAGAACATAATCCAAATTCATTTTTTGAAAAATGTCCATTGTTATAAATATACAGCTATATATATATCACCTCCTGAAGATTATTATAATGAACTCTTACAGAAATTAATTAAACACTTTTCTCTAAAGCTCTGGATATATATCATCTCATAATATCATTTGTTATTACTTAAAGTGAATATAGTTACCAACTGTAGAACTCAATTTTTCACATTTTAGCATCTGCAATATGAAGACAATTTTGTAATGGATGGTATGCCACAATTTCATTAGATGCTTTGAAATTATTTTTTCTACACTCTATGAAAATAACAGTGCCTCTTGTAATCAAAGACATTGGTAGTTTCTTTAAAAATTTTGTAGAGGAGAAGAATAATTATAAGCATAGAAATAGTTTTCATAGAAATTTTAGAACTATCATTGATAGTTTTATTGCTATATCAGAGAAGTATTTTACAAAACATTGGTCTAATTTACTGAAGCACACATTGTGACAAACTGCACATAGGAATACATAGTATAAGTAGACCTATGCTATTAAAGAAAATTAGCTGATAACCCAACATTGAAAAGCAGAGCATAAACTGAAATGGATGCATTAATGACTTCTCACAAGCAGTTAAGAAACAAATCTCTGTAGTCTCTTCCAGAAAACAGAAGGTATAATTTCAAAATTATTCCTTGTGGCTAATATCCTAATATAATAACAAGAAAAATTGATTAGAAATATTTACCATACACAGTGGTTAAAAAATTCATAAATTTTTAAAGAAATCACATTTAAAATACATAAAGATAGTTGTACAAAGATCAAGGAGATTTATCCCAAGTAAAAAAGCCTGGTCTAATGTTCAAACATCAAAAAATCACACAAAGAGATGGTTAGAGCAGGAAAATGCTATGATCACATCAATACTCAGAAAAAATATTGGACAGAAAATTCAATACCTCTTCATGAAAGCTTTCAGCAAACTAAGGGATGGAAGTTTTTCAACTGTATAAAAATATCTTCAAAATTATGCATAGCTCACTGTATACTAATGTGTAAAATGAGATGGTTCCAATTTAGGAAGAAAAAAGAAGGTAAGATACTTCCCCCTCAGCATCACATTGGAAATCATAGTGAAATAAAGAAATCAGGCCAGAAAATGAAAGGAAAACAGGAATGGTTGGGCAGAGATGTAAAGCTGTGTTTATTGCAGACAGTACAATTGCCTGGTAAAGATTTCCAAAGAACAAATATCAACTACCACTGCACAAGCAGACTCATAGAACTAATCATCAATTATAACAGACACAGGTTACTATTCAGTAGATAATTGCTTTCCAAACACCAACAATGAATGATTATAAATTTGCAATTTAAAACATAGCATAATTTACATTCATATAAAAATGTAACACCTGAGTATTAATCTAACAAAACATGACAAAATCTCTAGGAGGAAAACTACAAAACTCTGAAGAAAGAAATCAAAGTTAATAATAATGATACAGACATTCACACATAAGAACACCAATATGGTCAGAATGTCAGTATTTATCAGTTTGGTTTAAAACAATGTCCGCCAAAATCACATCAAATTATTTTGAGGAACAAAAATTGATTCTGAAGTTTGCACAGAAAAGCAAAAGACTCCAATCAGCCAGCACAACCCTGAGAAATGAGAATTGGAGACTGATGATGCTGAACTTAGAATTTATGAAAAGCTGAAATAATAACAACAAAATGCAATTAGCAAAGGACAGACTAATCACTGAACAAACTAGAGAGAGCCAGTGAACACAGTCACAGGCATGGGAAGGAAACAACAGGATTTGACAATAATTTCCTTTGAAATTCAAAGGGTAAGGATTGTTTTTTATCAACAAATGCTGTTGAAACAACAGAATACTCGATAAAGACCAGAAAAAAATGCACCTAGAAGTCTTGTTTCTAAAAATTATCTTAAAATAGGTTGTAGAAATGAATGTAGAACACAATAGTGTGTGTTTCTTAGAATATACCATGAGGAAATCCCAGTATCCCTAAATTTGGTGATGATGTTTGAGATACAATTTCAAAAGCATAAACTACCAAAGAAAACAGTGATGTTAGATTTCATTAAAGTTAAAAGCTTTGTCATGTGAACAGTATTGTTAAAAGAATTAAAACAAGACACAAAATAGGAGAAATATTTTCAAAGGTTAACCTAATAAAAGACTACCTAAAATATGAGGACTTTTAAAATTACACAATAAAGGCACAAACAAATCCACTAAATAATGAGCATATACTTCATCAAAGCAGACACAGATGGAGAAAGGGGTGTGAGAAGATGGACCACCGTGTACGTCCTGAAGGAATTACAACTTGAAACAAATGCGCTTCTGCTCCACTGGTAAGAGTCTGAGATGGGCGCAGCTACGCATGCGGGGGAAGGTGGGAGCCAGAGCCAGGCTGCTCGGGCCGGGGCTGCAGAATGGGAGACCTGCGGCTCCACGGTTGTTTTCAAAGCTGATCAGACTCCAACAAATCACCTACAAATAGGTATTTGACATTCACTCAAACAAATTGAAATCTTCAGTCTGTGTTGAAATCTCCACATCTTTGTTCATAATTGCTAAAACTTGGAAGAATCAAGGTGTTTGTCAGCAGACCAGTGATGAGCTACCGCACATCCTTCCAAAATAATATCATCCAATGGTGTGAGGGGAGGAGCTTTCAAGTCATGAAAATGCGTGCAAGAGCCTTAAATGCATTTGTCAAAATTTAACATGTAAAAGGCCACACTGCAATGACTACTTACTCTATGATTCCAACTGCATGATATTCTGAACAGGCCTAAACTTCAGAAATACAGTAATGAAACGATCGGGGTTGCCCGGGAGTGCAGAAAGCATGGGGAAGATACGAAGGGTGTCACGGGGCTTTAGGGTTGCCCAGGAGTACAGAAAGCATGGGGAAGATATGGAGGGGGACACGGGACTTTAGGGAAGTAACGCTAATGGCAGGCAGACATCATATGTTTGTCAAGAATATACAATATAAAACAAAAAGTGATAGTTACTGTGGTAGCACATGCTCAAATGGGAAAGGAACTAGGAAGGGGAAGGAGGAAAGAAAGAAGGGAAAAGGGAAAAAAGAGAAAAGAAGTAAAAAATGGAAGCAAAGCTTTTTTGTAAGTACAGGAAAGAGGGGTTCAAGGGAGGGGAGTGTAACGGGAAAAAAAGAAACGAGATGCATCATGTACAGGCACAAATTCTCTATGATGAGTCTGATCAGCATGTATACCTAAAGTGTACCAATAAGCTTAGTTAATTTGAGAAAAAGGACAGTCCAGATGCTTTATCAACCTGCCAGAGATCATGTTGAATACCTTGATTGTAATAAACTACAAAGTTCTAAACCGGCTTTTTACTTCACAAAGTTAAGGGTAAAAAAGCTTCCAAACACACACTATATTAATGACTTAAAACTTTCACCTGTTGAAAAAATTAAAGTATCTCTTACTTATTACCTCCAAGTACATATACTTCACTGGTAACTTCAAGCTCTTTAATATTAAAATTCCTTCCCTTTCCCAATGCTTATTTTCCCTAAATATTCTTCAGCTATATCACTACCAAATCATAAATATTTTAAAAATCATGGTTATGCTGACTTTTTAAAAAATATGTTTCCAGTTCATAATGAAACATCATAAGTGTCTTACACGTGTTTAGTTTTCTCTATTTATTACAGGCTTCAGTTGATGCTTCTTCAGCTATAATGTGAAAAATTACTGTTGTTAATCTGCAGTAATTTTTTCTACCTCAGTTCAAATTTTCCAAAAATTTATTTCTACATTGTCCTCACCATTGTGTAAAACCTCTCAACTATTTTTT